>JANKYH010000585.1:0-202898 GCA_027475595.1 Populus davidiana x Populus alba var. pyramidalis
CTTCAACCATATAATTGAAGAATTCATTTTCCTACTCAGCTACAAGAATGATACAGGACAAACAACAGTCAAAGTTCGATACAAGAAGTCTTACCCCTGGTGGGAAATTGAAACCAAGACAATGAAGGATGATGTATGTGCAACCTCTTTCGTCATGATGACCCTCAAAAGCATGTAACATACGCTGTGCCTAAAAGACCATAACCCCATAACAATGCCCTTGTGGTGCCATCACTCGTTTGTACCATCAAAACTACCCATTGCATTCGCTCGCCTTTTGTCTCTCCAATTCTCACCCCATACTTTTGCTTCTGCAACTGCTCGTTCTCTATCTAAATCACGATTTCTTGGAGTTTCCCTTGCTCTGCTGGTACTCACAGGACTATCTCTCTGAGTATCCTGTTGGTCTGAGTCGTCCAAACCCCATTTTCTGCCAGATCCACCTGTTTCACTCCTTCCTAATTCTGCACCAGTGCTGAATTCCCTAACATGGTCCCGTTTCCTATAATCAGGTGAGTTTTTGTAGGTGGAAGGGGAACCATTTCGCCCACCACGTCCATGCTCGTCTGGGCTATCCAGCCCATCAGCCATTCCCCTCCGATCATCTCTGTTCCTAGGTGTAGATGGTCCGACTCTGTTACTTTGATTGACAGCATTTGGGTCATAGGTTTGGGAAGCTAAATATGTGAGAGCAGTCACAACATCGCCTATTAGAGGCCTTGTAGCAGCCTGCTCTTGCAAACACATAGCTGCAACCGCAAGAGCTTGATACAGTCCTCGCATTGGATAACGACCTTGAAGCAGTGGATCAGCCATTTTAGGGAATTTCCTACGATCCTTGAAAAGTGGTCTTGCCTAAAAGCCCCAGGTCCCAAGAAAAAAACAGAGGGAACATAAATTTCTTTTCATGTTAATTCGGTGTACAAAATAAAAAGGACGTGAATTTCCATGATGCATTGATATGAAGCATTAAAAAGTTAGCTGATAAATAAAAGGAAGAAACACTTACCCATGCAACTAGATTATGCTCTCCAGGAGCCCGGGTGTTATCAATTGCCTTGCGCCCTGTGATAAGTTCAAGAAAGACAACCCCAAAACTATAGACATCAGACTTTAAAGTAAGTTGGCCAGTCATGGCATACTCTGGAGCACAATAACCATATGTCCCCATCACACGTGTTGAGACATGAGTCTTGTCACCAACAGGACCTAGCTTTGCAAGTCCGAAATCTGACAACTTGGGATGATAACCCTCATCAAGAAGGATGTTGGATGATTTTAAGTCCCGGTATATGACAGGAGGGTTTGCTTTATCATGCAAGTATTCCAATCCCTTAGCCGCACCAGCTGCAATCTTCATCCTTGTGTTCCAGTCCAGAGGCTCTTTGTCCGGGGGAAGATCTGAAAACAACATTAAATAAGCTAACAAGAGTGGGTTGCAGAAACCATATTATTCTTATCCAAACTTGAAACATGCATACAGGCAGATAAAGGGGATCAAAATCAATCACTGAAATGCATCACTTTAGAGTAATTCTAAATCAAGAATCTTTGATGTTAAAGTTATGAAGAAATGTCAGCAACCACCAAAAGTGATATAACAAGAACAGTACTTTGTTTTACAAGTTACAACTCCAAGCATCAACAGATATAGTCAATCAAGGGCCTCAATATTGCTACAAAAGGCTGGTTTTGAGTTTAAAAACAAGTTTAGAAACTCCAACAGATATTTGGTAAAGTTTCTAAAATCACAGTTTCAGAATTTCAAGACACTTAAAACTAAGTTCTGGTTCAAACCTTGGTTCAAAAACTCAATTGCAAATGCAAGCTAGATATTATGCAAGCTAGAGCTAAACAGATTGCCACCCAAACCTATCAACAGCCTTAATCTCACACTCTTGAGCTGCAAGAACCTGCCTTTTCCATTCAGCTCACCCGCAGCTATTTTCTTATACCTTCAGCAGTTATCTCTTCTCTAATTATCCCTTACCAGATTATGATAGGCTTTTCTTGTGTTCCTGCCTCAATTTAAATCGAATCCAATCACACTGCACTCTATACTCTTCCTGCACAGGGTAGGACCATCTCAGTTCAATTTTCCTCAACGTCAGTTGGTGCTACCCTTGACTACAATAACATTAATTTGTGATGCTGGTTTTACTACTGTAATTCATCCGATCATCTCAACAGGGGTTTCTTTGATAGCCATGACAGCTATACCAATAATATTAGTGGTTCCTTTGCCCCAGTTTCAAGGATCTTACTCATCTCCCTGTAGACTTAGTTATTGCCAGACTCCTAGAGATTACTCTAATTTCATACTGAAAGGGATGAACAAAAAAACATGAAACAACAACTCTCAGGCCAAGCACTTCTGTCTATGGGAAATTAGATATTTAAGATTAGTCCATGCACAAACAGAAGATCTTTTCTCTTCATATTGAAAGATAGTACTCATACAAAGCCATTCTCAGTTGAAGAATTGAATTCAGCAGCTTAACACAAATTTGAGACAGGAACTCATAAGCAATCATTTAACAGATGGTTAATGCTAGTTAATCAAAAGATTAGACACAGGTTTGACAACTAATCCTTCTAAGTTCTGCATGGCAGTTATGTGAAGCAGACCCAACTTTAATCTCACACATACTGTAAGCAATATTGCCAAAAGCTTTGCAGTGAGTCTAGTTGTATATGCAATAATCTACTAATACTTTTGATTGATCATGTTTGCCATGAACTACCAAGATAAAACCTATACTGAATTTTTTTTTTCCACTTTGCATTCTTCTAAAAGACCGCCCTAGCATTAAATTATGGATATGATATAGCAACTCATATCAACAAAAGTGCAAGCATGCCTTCATTATTGGAACGCAGCTCGTGAAGAAACTAAAATAATATATTGCTACTTGATCAGATAACTACACCACAAATAAAAAACAACACAACACATGAAATTGTCTTCAATATTTCGCAGGGGTATTCATATGAATTGAGGAAAAATACCAGGTATCAATTGCAAAATTCAAGCAATGTAAAAATACCACTAGCATGCCAGATCCAACTACAACTGATACTAGCAATATCAAACATACAAACAGTACCACTTCAAATGCTAATGACAATGGTGGTGGCATTTTATAAATACTATCCCAGATTTGACTATTTTTATCAGGCATCATTCTGCAAGTTTGGCATTGGAAACAAGCAAAGATCAGCAGGCCAGAAGTGAAGTTTGGGCAGAATGCAGCAATGGAAGTTGCAACTGTAACTGCAACTAATTCTGCAGCAAAGATCAAGAGGATTACGTGGAAAATTAATTAGTTAGCTAGCTAGCTGGACTGGTAGTCATCAGTTACAAGTTAGTTGTTGGTTAGAAAGGATTGAATTACTTGTATAAAAGCATAATTGTACAGAAACTTGTGAGGCAAGCAATAGAAGTTTCCAGTTTCAATTTGCATTCTTCCATCTTTCTCTTCTAGTTTCTCCCTTCTGCATTTCTTCTAAAAAATACATTGTTTTGTTAAGAAAGATCTCAACAAATTGGTATTAGAGCAAAGATCTTTGGCCACTAATAGAATACTGAAATCTTGAGGTATTTTGGAAGTGGACTATGGTGGAAAATAACAAGATTAAGGCGTTGGAAGAGCATAGAAAAAGACTTGATGAACAAATGCAAAGCATTCATTAAGAACTTCAAGATTCCATAGCTGCAAACCAGAAGCAATGGCAGGAACAAACAAAAAGGGCAGAGCAGAACAACGTGCAAATGGAAGCCATGATGACCACATTCAAGTTATTCATGAATAGCCAAGCAGAGAAAGAAGAGATAACTCAGCTTCAGATGGGATAATACCTAACCATAGAGCTTACAAGCATGGGGAAACTATGGGAAACCATGATATCCATAGGGTTGGTACAATGTAGCATTACCTAAAGTGAAATCACCTACTTTTTGGAGAGAAAATCCAAGATGGATTAGAAAGTGCAATAAATTCTTCAAGATGCACTTCACACCAGTGAATAAGTGGGTGGGAATAACTTCCTTATACCTTGAAGGAAAGACAGAGATATGGAATGAAGAATTCTTCCTAAGAGGGTATGATTTGGCTATTTGGGAAGAATTTGCAGGAGCCATCTGTATGAGGCTTGGTAGTGTAAAAGATGATGAAGAATTTAACAAGTTAGTGCAGGACAAAGGTGTAAAGGAGTATGTGCAAAGATTTGAAGAGCTTAAATCTTTAATGAATGCTTTAAATCCACCACTACTAGAATCATATTACATCTCCAAATTTATAAGTGGAATCAAGGATGACATTAAACCAATGCTCATGATCCTCAAGCCAACAATTCTGATGTGGGTTTTGATCAAGTTGAATGGCAAGAGGAGTCTAATAATGCTTTGAATTTAGTACTAGAAACATTAAGGGAAAAACACTTGCTAGCAAAGAAATCAAAATGTTACATTGAGGGAAAAACACATGCTAGCAAAGAAATCAAAATGTTTTGTGAGCAACAAGTTGAGTACTTGGGGCACATCATATCAACAGAAGGTGTGCCCACTAATCCAAGAAAAGACAAAAGCAGTGAAGAATTGGCCAATTCCTTATTCAGTTAAAGAGTTGAGCAGTTTCCATGGATTGACAGGATATTACTGGAGATTTATAAGGGGATTTGAAGTTATCAACAAGCCATTAACTTAGCTTCATTGGAATAGAAAGGCACAAGAAGCTTTTGACAAGTTAAAAGATGCCTTATGCAAGGCTCCAGTATTAGCCTTGACAAACTTCAACTGCACCATTGTGCTAGAGACTGATGCGTGTGAAAAAAGATTTTGGTGCAATCTTGAGCCAAGAAAGGCCACTAGCTCACTAATGGCATTAAGTCCAATATATCTTAGACTAGAAATCTATGTGGAGTATATGGCTATACTAATGGCAGTAGAAAATGGAGACACTACCTGCAGCATGATCAATTCATCATTAAAACTAATCATGAAAGTTTAAAGCACCTTTTGCAACAAAGGATTCATACTCCTATAAAAAATAAAAGTTTAACCAAGTTGTTAGGGCTAAGATATCAAATTCAGTTAGGAGAGGCAAGGAGAATGTTGTAGCATATACTCTATCTAGAAGAATTGGTGATGTGGATAGTCCAAATGAAACACCATTGATTCCAAGAGGATGGGAGCTATTACAATAGTGGTACCGGCATGGTATAAAGAAGTAAGTGAGACTTACAAGGATGATTCTCAATAATTATCGCTGAGAAAATGATGGATGCAAGTAGTTGGCTAGATTACACTTTTGTTGAAGGGGTGCCGAGATATATGAACAAAATAGTCATTGGTAAAAAGAGAAATTTAAGAGAAAGATGGCAAGTGTTGCACATGATTGATACGTAGAGGGGCATGTTGAATACAAAATTTCTATAGAAGACTCAAGGCAATGTTCTACTGGCCTTTAATGAAGACTTTAGTTAAAAAGCTAAAAGTTTGTGGAAGAATATGATGTGTGTATGCGCAAGATAGAAAGGATAAGCATACTATGGATTACCACAACCATTGACCTGGAGAAAATAACCATGGATTTTATAGAAGTACTGCTGCATTCAAGAGGAAAAGATGCAACATTCAGAAGGAACCTAGAGAAATATAACCATGAATTTTATAGAAGTACTGCCACATTCAGGAGGAAAAAATGCAACATTCAAATAGTTGTCATGTTTACCAAGTAAAAGCATTTCATAGCAGTAACACCTCCTTTTAGTGCTCAAGAGATAACTCAACTTTTCTAGGATCATTTCTACAAATTGTATGGGTTGCCAACAACTACTGTCACAGGCAGGGATAAGGTATTCACTAGCCTATTTTGGAAAGAGTTGTTTAAACTATTGCGGGTGAAGCTACTGATGAGTTCATCATACCATCCACAGACTGATGGCCAAACCAAAAGGGTTAAGAGAACTATTTGAGGTGTATGACAATGCACAACCCAAAGAAGTGGCATCACTAGTTGTCTTTGGCTCAATAGTGGTACAATACTAGCTTCCATTCTTCCATCAAGATGAGTCTTTTTCAAGCTCTACATGGATATCCTCCACCAAGCAGAGAGATAGCTACACAAGAAACCACAATAGTAGTTGCAGTAAAAGAGGTAATTAAAAGAAGGGCTAACATGGATCAACTGTTACAAACACAGTTGGAAAGAGCTGAGCATAGAATGAAACAAATATAGATAAGGGAAGGATAAAAAGAATTTAAGGTTGGGGATTTAGTGTATCTCAAGCTTCAACTTTATAGACATACAAGTGTGACATTAAGAAAAGGCATCAAGTTGAATCCCAGGTTTTATGGTCCATATAAGATTATACAAAGGATTGGGTTAGTAGCATACAAGTTGCAGCTACAGAAGGATCTACCATTCATCCAGTTTTCCATATATCTTTGCTTAAGAAAAAGGTGGGAAACAATGCAGTAGTCTCTTCTTCATTACCAAAAGTGGATGAGTTTAAAAGAGTTGAAGTTAACCTGTGGCCATTCTAGATAGAAAGATCATAAAGAAGGGTAATAGAGTTGTGGTTATGAGATTTATTCAATGGTTCAAACTATTCAAAGAAAATGCAACTCAGGAAGATTATCCAGCCTTGATCAACAGAAGTGCAAGTAAGTTTGGCATTGGAAACAAGTAAAGAAGCAGAAGCAAAGATCAACAGGCCAAAAGTGAAGTTTGGGCAGAATGTAGCAATGGAAGTTGCAACTGTAACTGCAACTAATTCTGCAGCAAAGATCAAGAGGATTGCTACATTCTGCCCAAAGTGAAGTTTGGGCAGAATGTAGCAATGGAAGTTGCAACTGTAACTGCAACTAATTCTGCAGCAAAGATCAAGAGGATTACGTGGCAAGTTAGTTGGTTTGTTAGTTAGACTGGTAGTAATCAGTTACAAGTTAGTTGTTAGTAAGAAAGGATTGAATCACTTGTATAAACGCACAATTGTACAGAAACTTGAGAGGCAAGCAATAAAAGTTTCCAGTTTCAATCAACATTCATTTACTTTCTCCTCTCATTTCTCCCTTCTGCATTTCTTCAAAAATAAATTGTTTTGTTAAGAAAGATCTTAACATTATCAAATCAAATTCAAACAGCAGCTGCCACTATAGCAGCATATATGTATCACCAACTCTCCAATCCCATTCTCTTTTTAAGACATTTTTAACAGCATCATCAAATCATTCTTAGATTATCCCAAATACCATAACTCTAATAATTGGTCTCAATATCCTCACACCAATGACAATGATGCTTTTGCTTATAACATCAATTGTGGTCGGTTCCAAATTCAATTCCACAAAACGCAGTGTTTTTTCCCCCCCCTTAAAACTTCCCCCTAAATACTGACAAAATGTTTCAAAGAAACAAGTTGGCCAGTCAATTCCCTCACTTCCTTTTGCTGATCTATACATAGATTTGATGACTCCTAAAACTTTCCTAAGCTTTTTATTCTGAGAATAACTCAGCAAAAGGTTATGACCAGGGCTAGATACCCATGTTTTCTGTCCATTCTTAGTCAACTCCCTCACTCTCCTAGGAAGAAAAACTCATGCAGATCACCAAACACATAAAGAGGTATGATATCCACATATGTCCTGAAATACATATTTTTAACAGTATGTAGTGCATGGACCAGTGATTCATCCCTGATCTCATGAATGGGCGATAGAGCAGTCTGTCCAGAGAAAGAGGTTAAAGTGAATGCACGTTGAAAATACAAGTGGTCTGCCATAGGGGATCTCATTTTCTACCAGGTGATGTGACAGAACAGTTTAACCACAAGCAATGAGGTTGTATGAATGCAATGTATTAAAGCAAATAAAGCAAAGAATCTAACCATGTAAATGATCCTCCAATGATCCCAATGGCATAAACTCATAAACAAGGAGGCGTTGGTCCCCATCAGCACAGTAGCCAATCAAGTTGACAAGGTTTGGATGGTGTAAGAGGCTGAGCATGAGAACCTCCACCAGAAATTCTCTATTTCCTTGAAGGCCATTTCGGTCAAGCTGTTTCACAGCAACTACCTGCAAATGCAATTTCCAACCAACCAAATATCATCAAAGGAGATCGACACAACATTCTTTGAAATTACAATTCAGAGCAAAAGGCTAAAAAGGTAAAAGACCACAGAATTTGAAGCTTAATATCAAAAGTCACGAAGTCCAACAGATAGTGCACATAATGTAAAACAAACATTATGGAATGTATACATGCATGATAATGTGTTCATCCATTTCAACAAACCACAACTTACCTGGCCAGTGCTCTCAATGCGACCTTTGTAAACACGCCCAAAACCCCCTTCACCTAACAAGCACTCTGGTCTAAAGTTCTTTGTGGCAGCAGCTAATTCTCGGAATGTAAATATCTGTGCTGCAATGTTAGCTGTTGGTCCATCTTTGGGAATTGATTGTTCCTTCTTGGGATCAGAACCACTCCGAGATTTTGATTTGTCTGCATGAATATGTGAATCAGAAAACAGACAGATGAATTGCTACAGCCAGAACTTCGAGCAAGCTAAATTATGGAACACGATTCAGCAGTCGAGAGGATAAAGATATCTATAAATAAATAGATAAAATATGGAACAGCATATCTTTATGCTGCTCTATACCTTTTATGTGACTCTGAGCACTTTACAATTAGATGAACTTCCCAAAACAATACTACATATAAAGCTAGAACAGCAAGCGAGATGTTGGGCTTTTCTTATGGGTGAGTATTCTGAAACTAGTCTTTGTCCAAACAGAAATGACAACAATCTCATCTCATATTTCAAAGACAACATTAATTTAAGCCTAACACATCACTAATTTTACATTCTTCATAGAAAGACTGAGGACATAGAAACACAGATCACCTCAGAAGTTTTCGGTTTCTCATTCCCAATCTCCTAGGGAAATAGAAGATTTCAGTTTGAAAGGCAATTACTACCATCCCATTTCATCCTAATAATGATGATTTAAGACAGAAAGCAAAACATAATTATAAGAAACAACACAAATAGAGTTACTAAAAACAAGAGTAGATCACCAAAATAAACGCTTGGCACTACACCGTCAGAACAAAAATTAATCAGCGCAAAAAAGAAGCTAGCAATCCAATAAAAAAAATGCAAAACTAAAGAGAAAAAACCCAATTTATCAAGCCACTCATTAATGAAACAGATCAAAGCATTACCCAATTCTACCAGCAAACCATCACCAAAAAACTCTAAATGAAACTAAAAAAAAGCATGATTCAACACAACAAAACCATCGAATGATCTTTAAAAAAGAATACAAAAACAAAACTCATTCACCAAAATTAACAAAAAAATCAAATTTTGTTACCTGAACTAACTCTGCCAACATGGTGAGACTGACCAGCTGAACCTTCTTTAAGTGAATCCTTCTTGTTCAATTCTTTAACAAGACCAACACCACTACTACCCTCCTTGTTTGATGACCCAAAACAAGGAAAACACCCACCCATATCAAATACACACAAATCAAAGACGACCAACTAAACCTTTACCACTCAAAAGATTGAAATTTTTTCAGAGTTTGAATCTTTAATACAAAATTGAACACGAAAATTCTGTGTCAAGTCACTCACTTTGCTTTCTTTTGCTTTTTCTTTCTCTCTCTAAAAACTTTCCCTCTCTACGATTTTCATTGTCCATTGAAAGTAAAGATCGATCAAGTGAGAGACCGAGAGTGTTAGATCAACAAATAGAAGAAAATCTTGTGGAAGCTCAAGCTAGCAAACGAAACAAGAGATTGTAAAAAACACAAGAAAACTCGAAATAAAACTCAAGTGATTAATGTAATAAAGTGAAGTATTTTCCTTTTCTTTTTTGAATATTTAAAAAAGTTTAAAGCTATTTGTTTTCTGAAAAAGTTAGCTACAACGTAATGATGTAATTATAGAACAAAAGTAATTAATGTAATAAAGTGATGCTGCTTCTTTTCTTAAGTTTTTTATTTTAAAAAAATTTCTTTTTTTTCAATTAAATTATTTTAATACATCAATATCAAAAATAAATTTTAAAAAATAAAATAAAATATTACTTTAATATATTTTTAAATAAAAATTATTTTAAAATACAACTATTATTATATTGCCAACAAACTATTAATTTCGTGTTTTAATTCAGCTCCTGTACAAAAGAAAAGAACAATATATCTTAAATGTTTTGTTTGGATTGATTTATAGCTTATGCTATTTTATCATATTTAAATTCAACCATATATTTTAAAAGGAAATTTCATATTATATTAAATTCAATTTTTTTTTAAAAAAAATATTGTTGTTTTTCGAATTCTTTACAATCTTGTTCGTGTATCTAATTTCTTCATATTTTTTTTTAATATATTTTAAACACAATTTATATTATAATACTTCATTGTTGATATAAATACAGAAAAATACTTTATTTTAATTTTTTCTTTTTATTTTTCAATTTTTATTTTTATTTTTTTTAATTTATCATTTAATATTTTTTTAATTTTAAATTAGTCGTTATAGTTTATTTTGTTTTTTTATGACGTTATTATAGTTTTAAACAAATATCTTGATATTTAGTTAATATTTACTTTTTGCAAATATGTATTTCTATTATTATTTTATTAAATAAAAAATAATATCAATGATCCGGGACATGGGTTTTGTAAATTAAGCCACAAAATCTTAAGTTGATTCAGCATATCATAACCTCAATATTAAACAAGTATTATATTGATCTTTTTTAAAGTTAAATTATATTTTAATTGGTTATTCAGATTATTTTTAAACTCACTACATCAATTGTATCCTGCAAAGTCAACTCTCATGCATGTTAACTTTAAACTCCTTCTGTGCAAGAAGTTAGGTTGAAAGGTTTCAAGGGTGACCAGTTGGATTTGATTTAATAATAATATCAAATATTTTTTTTAAGAAAAATTCCATCTTCCATTTTTTTTCCTTTCTATTGAATACTTTTTGTCTATTTTTTAAAATGAATTTTAACCTTCAATATTTTATTAATTTTGAATTGATATTTATAATTTGTTTATATTTACTTTCTATAAAGTTATTATAGTCTCAAACAAAAATTTCGGTATTTGGTTTATATTCAATTCTATAAGCTTTTATTTTTTATATGATATCATTAAGTAAGACTATATTTTTAAAAAAATTGTTAAATTCAATAGAGTCCGTGATATGAGTCCCGTGTTTGGTAAGTTGAACCTTGAAATTTATATTAATTTAATATGTTATTGTTTTGATATTAATAAAAGATTTTTTCTTAGATTTTTTTTTAATCATATTTTTTTACTTGTTGTTTGACTTGATTTTTGACCAATTAAGTAGATTAGATTGAATTAGACAACTTTCATGGGTTTAATTTTAAAACTATAGCTAGATAAAGAGTCAAGTTAGGAGAATACAAGATTGAGTCGTTGCGTTGAGTTTAATAATAATGTCAAATATTTTTTTAAAGTCTAATAATTTTTAGATTTATCTTTTTAATCCAACAAACATGGTAACACAGCCTCAAAATTATAAATTTATTTATTAAAAAAAAAAACTAACCAAACTATTTTCTATTTTAGGCGTGTATTGTTTGCCTTCAATTCCAGTGAATTTAAATCTCAGCAAATTATAAAATACAGCTACAAAAATTATTTTACTTCTGAAAGAAAAAAAAGATATAGAAATCTTACTCGAAAAATACAGGGATGCCATAATTACTAAGTAAACTATACGCATCCTCTTGTATATTTATTATTATATTATTTATATCCTTTAGTTATTTATTTTTTTACTGTTTAATCCTGGTGTCCTCGTAATAAGTGATTTTTTTTCCAGTTTTTGTAATAACTGTCCAGAAAGTGGGACCCAATGAAGGGATGTGCTTCCACACTTGTGATGGAGATTCCAAACACATGTATAAAAATGTTTAGAGAAGTTGTCTGGGTAGGGATTCCAAGTGATAAGTTTTATTTTAGTTTACCTGCGACGTGGGTTTTGAACTGTTGGATTGGAATCTGATTTTGTTCCAGAAATGTGAGTTGCGTCATGGAGATTGATCCAACGTCTGGGAAACTCGGTGCTGGAAGAAATGTATATGTTGATTTTAGAATTTTTTTCTCTTTCAAAAAGATATTATTTTTAGGATACAGAGGAAGATTAATGCTGTTTTTTAAAATATTTTTTGTATTAAAATATATTAAATAATATATTTTTATTTTTTAAAATTATTTTTGAGATTAATATATCACAGCGATCTAAAAATATATAAAAAATTAATTTTTAATAAAAAAATTAATTTTTTTAAAATATAGATATAATCGTATTTTGAAACGTTTTTTTTATTTTTTATAAAGTAAGGGCAACGTACATAAACCCAATGTATTAGGGTCTGTCCATATGAATTTGTAAAACAATTACAATTTACTAGCCATAGTGTTACGGTATACCACAGTTTTGAGAAGCATGGACTCCTTTTTTTTTCACAGCGATCTTAAAAATATATAAAAAATTAATTTTTAATAAAAAAATTAATTTTTAAAAAATATAGATATAATCGTATTTTGAAACGTTATTTTTTTATAAAGTAAGGGCAACGTACATAAACCCAATGTATTAGGGTCTGTCCATATGAATTTGTAAAACAATTACAATTTACTAGCCATAGTGTTACGGTATACCACAGTTTTGAGAAGCATGGACTCCTTTTTTTTTTTTTTAGATTTAGCATGGGCTCGATTTTTTCCCTCAAAACTTCTTACTGTTAAACATGGAGACGTAGCATTTAGTAAGGGTTCAAATTTTAAGGAAATAATTATTATTATTATTTGCAAATATACTAGTAAGAGTGAATGTCACTTATGTTTAATCTTGGTTGGAAAGCTACCCGAGAATTCCCTTAATGTTAAAATAAAAAATTAATTTCAAATATATATAAACGTGAAACTAGAATTTAGGTTTAATCTTGGTGTGAAAGCTACCCAAGAATTTCCTTGATGTTAAAATAAAAAATTAAGGTCAGGTTTAGTTATATACTTAGGTTAGAACAATATTGTATATGAATAAACTAACAAAACACTAAAATAGCTAGGTGAAACATTGTTTCATCTACTGTATACTTATATCCATTAACAATATAAACCAGAGTTTTAAAACCCGGCCCGGTCCGGTGGGTTGACTCAGGACTCGGTTGACCCGGGCCTGGGACCTGTCCGGGTGAAGGCAAAAACCCGTTTGGGAGTTGGCCCGGTGAAACCCGGTCGACCTGGCTAGTTGACTCGGGACCCGGTCAAACCCGGCTGAGACCCAGTCTCTTTGGCCTTTGCCAAAACGATCAAGAACAACGAAGCAGAATTGGGCATATTGATCACAGGAGAACCACAAAAGGGTTGTTCTTAGTTTCTTGAAAAAGTGGATAAACAAGTAGGGTTTCTGTCAATTACCTTGTGATATTGGAAAAAGTGAAGTGTACAACAAGAAAAAGATAAAGGAGAGAGGAAGCTTAGAGAGTGCCATAACTGAGGAAGAACTTGAGTTTCACCACTTCATCTCCTGGTTCTGGTTTAGCTAAAGATTCTTGCATTATCTTGTAGGGTCTTGTGGTTCTTTTTTAAGTGAATTTTTTAGATAGGTTCTGGTTTGTTTTTGGAGTTTGCTTGCTGGCCTTAAAAACGAAGAAAGAATTCCAAAGAACTCTACTTCTAACAAGAGTGAATGATATTGCTGGCCAAATCTTAATAATAGCCTTAGGCCCTTATGGTAACTTCACCTAGGTTGACATGGCGAGTTCTTGAAGTGATGAAAGCCACTCACATGCTGGCATTTTCAGTGAGAGTGACGTTAGAGAACTAGCCCACCAGGACAACACCATTTGTTTTTTATTTTTTTATTTTTTTGACCTGGATCAACCCATCTGACCTGTGACTCAGTCACTTAACCAGGTCAATAACCGGGTTGGGTTTCAAAACTATAATATAAACTCACACGGTGCCAATTTTCTTCAGCAACATAGTGTACCTTTTTTTTTTTTTTTTTTAAATATGATCCTTTTATGTTGATTTTATTAGAGATTTAACTTGTTATTGAGTTAACACTTGATTTTGCAAAAAAATATAGATTTTAGATTTTTTCTAAAAAGATTAGAAATAAAGAGACAATATCTGAAGAATAGGAAAACAATAAAACCCTTTTTAGAAGATTAGAAGGAATTAGGCGTGAAAATCAAGGGGGAAATTATTGAAAAAGAAAAAGAAATGAGAGAAAAATGGATCCACGCAGCCATACTAGAGCTACACCTCCTCCACGTGTCAACTTAAAAGGAAACCACTACTAAGACGATTCTAACAACACCAACCTTCATAGGCACAAGAAGTATTGGAAGCGTATGTTGACTCATGCTCTTCCAAAAATATCCTTTAGCCAATAACTCCTTTACTTGTCTTTGAAACTCCTTTGTTTCATTTGGATTATTTCTATAGACTAGTTGAATGAGAATTGTAACTCTAGTCACAAGATTAATTTGATGTTTTATTCCTTTATTGAAAAGTAAACCACTAGAAACATCATCAACAAATATATCTTCATATTTCTTGTAACATCCTTAAGTTTTAAATCTAGGTTTAGTGGTATCAAGTCATAGTTTTTTAAAAACCAGGGTGATTTATTTTTAATCTCATAATTCATGACTCATCATTACATATTACTATCTTAAAAGTCATTTAAGATTCTACTAAAATTTCAGCAAAGACTCACTTAAAACTAAACATTCTCAAGTATCGACATTCACAATTCACACACGCTATCAAAACTTAATTCATGGTCCAACCATCTTGGACCTTTTTTCATGAGCAACACAAACCATTTTCCATTTCACAATCCATAATTAATCACATTAAATATACTTCATAATGAAGAACATAATTATTAATATACGAAACACTATGAACTAGTATATGCATTCTTAATTTAATAAAATGAAATAAGTATTATGTTAAATTTCAAACCTAATAAAAGAGATTCAATAGTGTTAAATTACATGCATCTTAATGCTAGTTTACTTTACATTACAAACATTGGTCACAAAAATTATATTACAAAAGGGAATTTTACCTATCCATAATTACATTATCTTTGCCTAAACAAAAGAAAACACTATAAATAATCTATTGCTCCGCTCGGGTCTGTGATGAGCCTAAAATCAATTTATTATACAATATAAGCACATAATTCAACAAGTGATACAACAAAACATATACACCTCTAATTTTATTTCATTAAACCAAAATCAACACTTTAAAAATGTGTCATCTTTTTATACTTATCAACTACTTGATTCAACCTAAATAATCCATAAATAACTCGACAAGTTAGCCACACTAACACAACTAGCTTCACTTTAGATAGTTAGTCAAATTAAGTATCTCGACATGAAATCATATTGACATCACTAGCTCCTCTCTAAACAGCTAGTCAAATTAAGTATCTCTACAATCAATCACATTAACGCCACTAGCTCCACTCGAAATAGTTAGTCAAATTAAGTATCATGACAATTAATCACATTTATGCAACTAGCTCTACTCCAAACAACTAGTCAAATTAAATATCCTGACAATCAATCAAATTGATGCCACTAACTGCACTTCGAATAGCTAGTCATGTTAAACACCACGCCCATCAGTTTCATTGATGTCATTAGCTCTATGCAAGACAACTAGTCAAATCAATCATTCCTTAATATTAATAATTATGTAAATAAATGCAAATTTTTAAAAATTAGCAATTTAAAAGACTTAAGAAATCTATTAAGTAGAAAAATTACAAGGCACCTACCTAGAGCCCGTACTCGTGTTGTTGCTTCCCTAATCCAATAGCTTCTCCTGTACCATTAGGATTTCAATAATCATTATCATTTCAGTCATTCTAAGAATCTCATTCCAATTCTTATCCAACCAATATTATCTAACCAATAACAAGGGAATCCTTAAAATTCCATACACATGCTCACTTTTTATGTTCATGCTCATTCTTATAGGTTCAATTGTTAAAATCCTCAGTTCAATGACAATTTTAAGAACACATAAAACAAACTATGGGTCCTACCCCCTCCTTACAAGAAGTTTTGACCAAACCTATTTCTTAAGGGACTAAAAGTCCCCTTCCAAATCTCATGAAATTCTCTTTTCATATAGTCTCAAAATATGCCTTTTAACACAATTCATTACATCAATTTAAATTAGAAAAAAATAATCTAAACCCCTTATTACTATTACTATTATATGGCCAAAACCACCACAAAAAAAGGACATGAATTTCTTTCAAATTTTCATTTAAATTTGTTATAACTCAACCATTATACATTTCACTTAACAAAACTCAACCCAATTTTCATAACAACCAAGTCAACAAAGTTCATTCCTATTTTATTTGTTTAAGTTGAAACTTCTCCCTATTGGAAACATGTGTTTTTTTTTTAATTTTTTTATGTGATTTAATTCCATGCCCAATAATTAAATGCATTATATAACATAATTAAATACATATTCCATGTCAATTTGAACTAACAAATTCAAACCCTCATACACTAAGTTGGACATGATTTGATGCGATCCAAGCAACACCATGAGATCTGTTAGAGGTTTCAATTGGTCCAGTGACAATATATAGGGATAATAATTTCAAAGAGGCTTTTAATGGATTTTTTCAAAATACATGGGCTAATAAGGTGAGCTTCAAGAAGTTATTAAATAATGAAGTATAAGCCTTGATTAATTTAATTCATGTTCAAGAAAGGCTTGTAGGTGGACATCCAAACATTATAAAAAGATTAGAAAAAAAGATTCAAACCTATCAATTTTGATGTTTCATTACTATTTTGGTCATAATTAGAGCTACAAAAGGATTTTAATATGATTTCAGTTGAATTAAAAACTAGACATTCATAACTTTCTAGTAATATAAGGCACCAATGCATTAATATGAGAGATAATTATGCATTCGAAGTTAGGCTTTGATTCTACTAGCAAATTATGAAAACAACTTTAGTCTTATTTAAATTAGTTGGGTTATTGTTTTATTTATATTTTAATTATTATTATTAGTCTTTTTAGAGATATTAAGGCCTTTATTTAAATTTTGTTTCATTATAGTATTATTTTTTATTAGGTTTATCTATATTCACTAGGGATATCCTATTAGACTTAAGATTCTTTCTAGTATAAATACTCTTTTATAGAGACTTTTTGAAGAGAATACTATTTTTAATAAAAAAAAATGACATTTTTGCTATTTTTAATGTGATTGAGTTATTCTCATACTAATATGAACCAGGTTAGGTTTGAAATTTACCTTAAAATGCATACTAACTAGTTTTGCAAGATTAAGTTTATCTCTCAAAACATACATAAGATAGAGCTAAAATTTTACAAGGAGATACTAAACACATGAAAATATATTTTGGTAAAATTTTAGGTTAATTAAAATCTAGTAACATATTTTTTAAATTGGTTGTAGTTGCTGTTAATGTTTTGGCAGATTCATTGATAAATTGTTATTTCTTGGTTATTTTTGGCTCAATCAATCCAGACCTGAAATGGGTTAATTTTGGCAGTAAATGGATATTAAATCAGGCTTGTGTAAGTCATAAACTTGTGCATGAGCTTGGGCTACAAGGATTTCTAATGTAGTTTGAACTCATTAAAAAAGTAAAAGTCCTTTCTTTTCTAGGATATATATGGTAGCTAGGGACTCTATAAATACTTTAGTTTTAGTTGTGTTTTTTTTCTTTTGGCTCCCTTTAAGTTTCGATAGCTTAGAGAGAACTTTAACACTTATTTTCCCATTATTAATTTATACTTTTGGGTTTGGTTAATTAGCTAAGACCTAAGACTTGTTTGAGATTAATTATTAATTAGTTTTCAGCTATGGCCCACGGCTTGTTTAGGTCCATGCTTTCGGGTTTATTAGTATAGAATTTGGGTCAGTTTCATAAGAGGACCAATTTAGCCCACAAGGGTAAATCCATTAGAGTTTTCATTTTCAAGAGTATAAATACTCTTTACAAGGACAAAATTTTCAGACTTGATAATACTATTGCTGCCAAATTTATTTAGCTTGTGTGTGAGAGATTCTCATATTCTTTGGTTATCTAACAAACTAAATTAACTTATCAAATATTAACTAGCTTTATGACATCTTCTTTATACTTCTCATTCATGGACTGGTATTTGTATGGTAGATGCTATTATTTCAGTAGTTTTGGTGTCTTGGGATAAGTTCCCATTATGTCACACTCCTATTAGATCTATTTCAGCTTTTTAGGATTCGTTGTGAATCTTGTTGTGGATTGTGTGACCACATGATCACAAGTTTCACATCACATACTAATTTCTTAATTGAACTTACAAACTCTTCAAAGGATTGATCAACTTTGTTATGATTTTATACTAATCGTTTGCGTCTATTTATAGGCGTAAGGTGAGAATGATAATGGCACATAATTTGGTTCTCTAAAGCAGGTTCTCGTTGGGTCAAGTTACAAACTATGGTTTTAACATGTTTTGGGAGGTGTCTACATCAGCTGATATAAGAGCTTGTGTTATTATCAAGTTATATCCCTTTAATATTTAATTTGTGTCGTTTCTCGATTTTCTTTCTTTCTAGTTTTGGCTATGATGCGAACTCTAACAGAACTTAATGGAATTCACAAACCCAAGATTTATCTAATCCAAGTTTGAGTATGAAATTGAGCTTATCACAACGAAAAACTTGCTCCAAGAGAATAATATTATAAACCACCCAATCACAACACCTATACCCGGAGATGAGCAAAAGAAGTATAAAATCACTAGCAAAGAATGGTCAATTGTTTGAAGAGTTGAAGTTCAATTAAGAACTAAGAGAGGTAATATTTTTATTTTGAAAAAATCTTTTTCTTTTAATATTCTTCACAAAGAGTACTTACACTAGAAAGCTAAATAACCCTAGTTTCCCTAATGGGTTACACATAAACCCAATTTAAATAATACCCAAACTAAACTAAAACTAGCCTAAACTAATTAAAATAAATAAAATAAAAGTATTAAACTTAAATAAGTGTTGCCGCTCCAAAACAGAGATAGATCAATAGTCCAACTAATTAAAGTAAGACAAGGTTAGTTTTTCTTGTAATCTACTGGCAACATCAAATCCCAACTTGAAATGAATGGTTCTCTCTTGTCTTAATGAATTAAAAGGCATGCCATATATCATTAGAAATTTATGGAAGTCTAGTTTCCAGCCCAACTGGAATCGTATCAAAATTTGACATGTAGCTCTAATTATGATCAAAATAGTAGAGAAAGGTCAAATGTCCAATTTGAGTCTTTTTATCCCAATTATTGTGTAATGGCCTTGGTTCCACCAACAAGCCCTTAATGAACATGAATAAGATTAATTAAGGCTTGTTCTTCATTATTTATTACCCAATTTAAGTCCACCTTAGCCCATGTATCTCAAAGAAGTCAATTGAAAACCTCTTTGAACCTTTTAACCCTAAGCCTTGTATTGGATCGACTGGAACCTCCAATAGATCCTTTGGTATTGCTTAGATCACATCAACTAAGGTCTTGTTTCTTAACAAAAAAGAGTATATCTTCTCTTATTACTTCAAAGTTTGCATCAAACCTGTTATTACTCAATTTTGGACCCCCACATGCTGGAGACGGTGTATACCTTTTTTGAACAGAGTGTAAGAATTTAGCTCATGTTTGCTAGAAGATTGACAAAAGCACATAAAGAAATTTTTTTTTTCCAAAACCTTGTTCGAGCTGTTTTCTACTCTTTTTACCCTTCACCTTTGCTACCAAAATCATCAGGTTTTCTTAGGTTGATCAGGATTCTTCATAATGCTAAATTCGTTCCTTTTTTATCTGGTCGTTAAGGTTGATTAAATCCCTCAAAATTTGCACTAAAAAAATGGTTTTCCTGCTATCACAATTTTTTGTTCCAACTTAGGCTCTAATTCTGACTTAGTTTCGTAGGATATTTGACCATCCTAGGTATATTTTGTCACTTATTACATATTAAAAAATTGATGTACAACTTTATTAGGTCCTAGGGATCATTGTTCTTAGGGCATATTCTTAGTCAGATTTGGATGCTTAGCATTGTCAGATCAAGCACCTTTTTGACCAATTAGATTACTGCCAGTTTCTATTCTGTAAAAAGATTTTATCTCACTTCGACTCCTTCACCAAAGTTGTAGTCCTAGACGCGTAGATGGATTTGAGCTTTTGAATCACTTGATTTCAATATCAGAGGCTCAAGATGTTCCTGTTTGAATATCTAACGTGAAGGCAAAGAATTATGTCGCTAGAAGGATATTGACCCGAGTCTGCACTAAAAAAAACTCTATTTTTGGCCTTGTTTTTGTGATTTTTATTCTTAGTTCATAATCTCAATCATATCAGGATTCTCGGCATTCGTTAGTTTTTGAGTTAGACCTGGAGATCCCTTTTGACCCACTAGATTATTGCTAGTTTCTGTTCTATAAAAAGATTTTATCTCACTTCGACTCCTTCATCAAAGTTGTAGTCCTAGATGCGTAGATGAATTTGAGCTTTTGAATCACTTGATTTCAATATCAGAGGCTCAAGATATTCCCATTTAAATATCTAATGTGAAGGTAGAAAATTGTGCCGCGGGAAGGATATAACTCAAGTTCGCGGGGCTGATTCAAAGGATTTTTGTTGGACCAAGGACTGAATCAAAAAGTGTTAAACTGAGGGATTGAATTGAAGAAGGATATTGAAAGCTGGAGAGGGGGGCTAGATCATCATAAATGAGAGGATTTTTTCCACACCGAATAAGAAAAATGAGACTTTGCAGTTGCACCCTCCATCTGATTTCTTTCCTTTTTTTCGTTGCAAATTCCTGCTGTTTTTCCTTTATCATCATGCCTGATTTTTGGAGTTGCAACCACGATTTTTCTTGCCTCATTTCAAAGGGAGTAGCTGGCCCCATGGAAGGAAAGAAAATATCCACACCCTCCTCTAAAACTGGAAAGAAATCAGACGTAAAGCACCAACACAAAATCAGAATATTGCAGTTTCCTTTTGCATTTTTTTTTACTGCAAATTAGTAGGGATTTACGTCCTAGGATTAATGCATTGAATCCTTCCTAAATAGAGACATATTTAGATGATATATAAGCCCTTCTAATGACCTAACAGGGGCAGCAAAAATAGAGCAGAAAAATAAGAGAAAAACAGAGAGAAAAGAGCAGAGAAAGAAACAACCAAAGACAGACAAGAAAAACGTAAGAGAGGCAGAGTAAAAAATGCAACAAATAGAGGGAGCTTTCTTTCTTGCATTTTGGTGTTATTGTGAGGAAAGAGGAGAGAAAAAAAGACAAGATGAAGAGGGAGCTTTGCTGTTAAACCTTGACAACAACGTTTGCTTGGTTTTATTTCATCTTCTGTAGAAAAGAAAACAGTGAGACCTGCAGGTAAGTCTTAACTTTCTCCTCCTTTGCTGCCTTTAAATCTTTTGTACCTGTTTTGTCTTTGCTTTTCACATTCGTTTTCAATTTTAGACTGTACAATGCCCGCTTGCTTTGTGTTGTTCGTGCCGTGGTTTTGAGTTTTGGATGGGTGATTATGTTAAGATTTGGCTAGCCTTTGGTATTTTTTTTTTATCTCCTTTCTTTCGTTGGTTCAGAATTAAGGAATCGGGGAAGGGGGCTGTTGTTTTCTTCATCAGCAGCTCCCTTTTCTGTTCGTGTCCTTCCATTTTTTTTTTTATTGAAATAGTTGGTTAGGTCTTTGTTTGGTTTCTAGTCCATGATATATATGTGTTATAAAAGCATGCCGTCCCAAGCTCTTCCTTTTTGTATGAAACTAGCATGGCAGTTTTTTCTCCCTGATTGTTAAAAAGAAAATAGGTCATGAGTCATGGTCACATGCAGTAGGATTTTGATTTCAAAATTTCAGTTTCAAAACTTTGGCTCCCTCATGTATATGGGCTTAGTCCTTTCCAGTGTACAAAATTTTAAGTTGATTTGGCTTTGAATGATTTTTGTTACGAATTGTTTCAAGTTTCTTGTAGTTCTTGTAATATGAATGATGGCTTGCTACTTTCCATTTTGGTGTTTACGTCTAATTGTGATTTTTGTGTTTTGACAAAAAATATAAAAAAATGTTTTCTTGTGTGTTGCATACGACCAATACCCTAACATGTTTTGAACGTTTTTTTTATATACAAAAAATATTTAAAGTTTTGAAAATGTGTTTTCGAATGGATTTCTTAAACACAACAAAAAATTGTTTTCTTGCATTTTGGGATTTTACAACATGTTTGTAAAACTCCAAAGGGTATTGACCAATATTCAAAAAAATATAAAAATCTTATTTTGGGGGGAATTCATCTATTATTCACCGCTAATGTTTGGATAAGGAAATCCTTAAAGGATGAATATCCAAAATATTATTAGGAATAATAAATCTGCACACATCCTTGAAAGAAGCCTTGATTATAATCGAGGACATTTCAAAATTTTTTTTACTTCACGATTTATGAGCCGTGAGAGTATAAAACACTAAAAAAATATAGGTTTTTCTTAGCGCCCTAGATTTCTAAATTTTTGTCCCTCCTCCTTGCGATTTACGAGTAGCAAACTCTTGAAATACTAAGGGAAAAATGAGCTTTCAAAGCACATGGAATCTCCTTGGATTTCTATCATAATAAATTTAGTTTGAATCAAACCTAGAAAAATTGATGGGATTAGAAAACACTAACACCATAATAATTATAAGGCAAACCAAACATCAAGCAGCTTACCTTAGGTAGGGCGTACTAGGGGTGCTAATACCTTCCCTTTACGCAACCAGTCCTTTACCTTAGAATCTCTGAAAGACCAGTTAGGTTTTCTAGTGACCAAAATACTAGGTGGCGACTCCTTTACATTAAAAAAAAAAAGACCCCAAAATCAATCGAAAGTCACCGCGACGCCGTGCTCCGCCGCGAGGGTACGACAGGATAACGACTCCACTGGGGACTAGGACTAGGCTTGATAATTTGTTTGTTTATGTTATGTGTTATTGGTTTTTGTTTTCTTATATGAATGATACTTTGTCTAAAAAGCTTTAGCATGCATCTTTACATTCTGTCATACATGGTATAGTCATGCATCACTTTATTATTATTATGTTTTTGATGGCATATACATGTAACTTTAAGTTAAGTGGGGAACTAGCAGCCTGTCTTATGACTTGAGTCAAGGTTTGAGTTTATGTAAACCCCAACTCTTTGCTGAGTGTTTAGACTAATTGTGATTGGTACACATGCCATTCCACTATCTACTGGACCCCTATATTGCCTTTACGAGAGTGATCACTGGAACAATAAGATACCCTCTTTTTAGAGACCAAGTAGTAAACCTACCCTATGTCTCACATAAAGGAACTAGAACCTATCCTTAGGGTGTATGCTCCATAATATCTTTTGCATCAAAACAAGTCTAACCCGAATGCATTTTGAATTGCAGGACTTGTGAACAAAATGGCCATCATCACTAAATCTTCCATCATAAAGTATGGGAAAAATTCTGAACTGTCACAATTGACTGAAGTAGACTACCTTAGAAGCGATGCTAAGAAGATGTCACCAATCAAGAACCTGAATTGCATTATGAATGAGGTGAACAAGTTAACAACTCATTTTTAGAATGTAGATAAAGATGCATTTTTTAGGAAATACGGACATTTGGTGGAAATTGCAAGGGTAGAAGTTTTAAGCCCAGCTGTGCGAGCTTTAGTTCATTTTTGGGATCCAGACTACCAGTGTTTTTCTTTTGGAAGCATAGACCTATGTCCCACTGTTGAGGAATATAGATTGTTGACTGAGTTTCCAAACAATCTGTATCGAATTTATTTGCCTTTGAGATCTGACAAGATCATCCCTGAACTGTCAAAACTGCTCAGAATCTCCAACTTGGAAAAGTTTTTGGAAGAGAATGCTACTGGTTTGAAATGGAGGATGCTATAAATTGAATTGGAAAAGAAGTCAGCATTAGAAAAAGAGAGATTGATTGCCTTAGGCATATTTGGCCTTGTGTTGTTCCCAAGCCAGATGGGTGTAGTGAGTTTGGAGGTCGCTGCTGCTTATGTAGAGTATGAAAATACACAAATCAATCCAGTGGCTGCTATTTTAGCCGAAACGATCTTGACACTTAACCATTGTAGGAGGACCGGAAAAGGAGCAATGAGATGTTGCATGCAATTGTTGTATATTTGGATGGTTAGCCATATCGAAACAAAAAAACCTGTCTTTAATAATTTTTGGTGGTTCACCCAAATACCCCTCAAGTTAGTATAAGAAGAAGAATGGGGAGATCTAGACAACCAAGGTTGGGTTGACAAATTAGAAGGTTTGCCTAATAGTGATTTAAGTGGAGAGTCCCATGGGTAACGACAATGAAAATCCTAATGAGTTGTGGACAAAGACGTTGGGTACCATTAGTAGGGATTACAGGTTATGTGAGTTATGCTCCTGCCCTAGTGGTAAGGCAGCTTGGGGGCATGTAGTTTGTTCCAAAGACTATGGGAATTGCTTAATTCTTTGGTTTGTTCAAAGATCCCATTGCAGAAGAGGTTTTGGAGATCATCAAACAAGATTGGAAGCATCTGGTTTTGGTTGAGATAGAAGGTTTAAAAGATCCAAGTGCAAGCGAAGGATATGCAAAATGGAGAGACTTAGCTGCTTCAGCCATGCCTTGTGTAGGAGCCAAATCTCCCCAAGATGTAGAAGAGCCTATTAAGAGAAAAAGGGTAAACAATGAAGATGAGTTGAGAAGATAAGTGGAAAAACTTCGGATAGAGTTAAGCAAAAGCAGAAAAGACAAGGCAATGTTGGAAGAAATGATGCTAGAAGAGGATAAAATGAGATCATTTCTAGATGAGCAAATACAGTCTAGAGATGTGAAAATAACAAAGCTTGAGTTAAAGCTAGGTGAGGAGAAGATTGCTAGGAAATAAAGTGAGAAGGAGCTAGTTGGAATGAGTTTGGATTGGATGCAAAGTTGCTATGAACTTGAAGCAATGGAGATTGACTTTAACGATTGCCAAGGAAGTGTAGAATATTACCAAGAAAAATTTGCACAAGTGCAGTTCAAACTGATGGATTGGATTGGGAAGTATGAGGATTTGAACAAGAAATATATGGAGTTGGAAACCTGTTCGATGGGGATTGCAAAAAAAGAAAGTAAAAGGAGAGGTTTCGAGGATGTTGAAGCAGAGTTAGCGGTTAAGAAGAATGAGATAAAAGTTATGAGGCTAAAACATGACAAAGAACGTGAAAAGGTGAAGTATTTAGATGAGAAGCTAGTAGCAATGGAAAAACACGAGGATCAAATCGATGCCAACAACACTACTTTGAATAGAATCAACATGTTGCTCATAGAAAAGATGACCAAGACAGATGAGCAAATGGACGAAGCTGCTGCACATGCTTGAATTATTAGAATCAATGCGCGGAATGTGGGAGGGGACATCATTCGCTATCACTGAAGCCTAGCTGAAACCGATGCCTTTCTAGGGAAGATTGAGAACCGCGGCTTTGCCTTCTTACCTTTGGCTAAAGAGTTTGTGGAGGAAAGGGATTAACATGTTGTATTTCCTTTTTTATTTCTAAATGTAATAAACTTATCAAGCATTAATGAAAAGGGCTTTGACCTGGCTTCTTATGCAAAATCTGTCTCTTGGTGAATATGATTCAAGCAAACAACTCGAAAGGCAGTACTTCTATCAAAGCAATGTGACAAGAGAACCTATGTTTATAATGTGATGGCTATTATTCGTTCACAAGAAGGTTGCATCCATACCCAATGAACAAAGCATTCTTATCACAATTATGCATTTTTCTCATACATCTATGCACGCATTTGCAACACTCGACAAAGAAAAAGAATGGAAAATGAAGAAAGGTCACAACTAGAAGCTTAGTACCAAAGAGAGCTTGAAGGAGTTCGAAATGATGTGGTGCACCTGACCAGTATGTTAGAGCAAATGTTGAGAGCTAGAGATGGAGAGGGAACGTCTACTCAACCTCATGAAGCACCAACAGCAACTCAAATTCCTGTCGCACCTATAAACATGAGGGCAAATACACCAAATAAGCAGCATCCTAATCCCACTCGGCCCATCCAAATCCATATTACAATGGATTTAACAAACAAGGATCCACATGACGTCAAATTCTCTAATCATGAAGTCTATGATAAGTGGACTGCACTAGAAGAGAGGCTAAGGGCAGTTGAAGGAAATGATTTATTTGACCCAATTAGGGCCGCTGAAGTATGTTTGGTGCCTAACATCGTAATTCCAAAGAAGTTCAAAGTGCTGGAGTGTGTTAAGTATACCAGAATGGAATGCCCAAAGACCCATCTTCATTCCTACTATAACAAGATGGTAGAAGTTATCCATGATGATAAATTGTTAATTTACTTCTTCCAGGATAGCCT
The DNA here is from genome assembly GCA_027475595.1 of Populus davidiana x Populus alba var. pyramidalis. NCBI lineage: Eukaryota > Viridiplantae > Streptophyta > Magnoliopsida > Malpighiales > Salicaceae > Populus > Populus davidiana x Populus alba var. pyramidalis. The sequence goes on from JANKYH010000585.1 coordinate 26,545, forward strand.
GACAGGATCGGCCCTTAGCTGGTACATGAGGTTGGACAATGCTAGGATAAAGAAATGGACGAACATGGCCGATGCTTTCTTAAAGCAATACAAGTTCAATCTTGAGATTGCTCCTGATAGGACCAGTCTGATTACCATGGAGAAAGGAACTCAAGAATCGGTGAGGGCTTATGCTCAAAGGTAGAGAGACCAAGTTATCAATGTACAACCTCTACTAATAGAAACGAAGATGGTGACATTGTTTGCCAATACTTTTAGGGCCCCATATTACGAACACCTTATGGATAGCTAAGCCCAGCATTTCTATGATGCTGTGCGAATCGTTGAAAGGATTGAGCAAGGAATCCAAAGTGGGAGAATTGCAGAACCTATAGAGAAGAAGGGTTTTTTTTGGGAAGAAAAAGGAAATTGAGGTGAATAACTTAGAAGGCAGGTACCAAGGGAAAGGAAAAAACTACCAAACACCTACCTCCCAAATCACCAGCATTAACTTTTCCAAACCTTCCATCCCAAACCAACCCCATCAAATGAAATTCCCGGCCAATAACCAGAACATTTACCAAAGGAGAGACAACCAACAACTAGAAGAACAATTACCACCTTTGCCAATGACACTAAAAGAGTTATATGCCAAATTGCTAAGTATTGGACATATAGCTCTTCTACCACTACCACCTATGCAACCACCTTTCCCTACCTGGTACAACCCCGAGTTGACTTGTGAACACCATGCTGGTAATACGGGTGATAGCATCGAAAAATGCATAGCTTTTAAGAAGAGGGTATTGCAGCTTATCAAAATCGGATGGGTCACTTTTGAAGATTTGCCTAATATGAATTTGAACCCTCTACCCAAACATGCTGTAGGTGGTAGTGGAGTGAATACTATGAAGGTTGGTAGCAAAGAGAAGGTGCTAAAAAGGACCATGGCGAGGCTATACGAGATGTTGGTATAATCTAGACATTTGGAGAAATCATTTGAACATTGCATGAGGGAAAATGATTTTTGCCCATTCCATAAAAAGAAAGGGCATCACATTGATGAATGCATTGAGTTTCATCAAAAGGTTACGAGAATGCTGACTTTAGGAGAGCTAAGGATTGAGGCTATAAGAGATAATGAAGAGATAAATATGATAGAGAATCAGGGGAAATATAGAGTCCAGTCAATAGCTAATGGGCTCTCGAAATTGGTATTAACTAAGCCCTCATATGCAAACAAAGTAGACTATGGAGTGATGCCTGGATATTATGGTTATACCTCGAATATCAAAACTCCTTTGCCACTATTCCAAACTGAGATAAGTGGGTGACACGACCAAAAGATTGATGTCTTCTCCAAAGTGCAGGAGTGTTGAAGTAATAAATAACCCGGCAAGACCAGGGTCGAACCATAGGGAGGTTAAATGTATAAATTGTAGACAACAATATTACAACAACAATAATAACAACAATAATAACAACAATAATAACAATAACAATAATAATAATAATAATAATAATAATAATAATAATAATAATAATAATAATAATAATAAAGAAGTTGATGAGAACTTTGAGATGGAAGATTAATGTAAGGATTAAACAATGATAAAAACAAATGTCAAGGTTAGAGGATCCACTAATGGTATTTCAAACAAGTATAGTATAAACTCTTATTACTCAACTGGAAACCACACACAAAGGAGGTTCCAATCGGATGATTTGTCATTAATAGCTCATTATAAATTATTAACATGATCATATTAATTATCTTATTTAAGGAACACCAAACTTTTAAATATTGTTAGGAATTCATGATGCTAACTTATGTTAACAACAAATCAAGTTCCTTTCATAGCACAGGTGTAGGTAATACCATACGGTTGGGCTATGAGAGTGCCAATCATTTGTTGTACCAAGTGTTATACAACACAAATCTAGATTAACCATTTAACAAGCAAGGTATTAAGAATTAGTAAGATAAAAAGATAAGACATGTTAATATTAAACATTAAGGTCCATGTTGAGTTTACACCATACTTATTCTTACACCATTAGTGTAACCTTTCACCTTGACACAATCAACTTAGCTAAACATAATGAAGAAGAGAAACAAAACAAGAACATAAATAAGATACAAGTTAACTAAGTAAAGGAAAGGAAATGAAAAGTATAAACAAGATATTAATGAAAACAAAACTTAAAAATTACAAAAAAATATAAAGAGAGAGCAAAAATAAGTTCTTGATCTGAACAACCAAGCCCCTAAATGCATGGCAAATGCCTCCTTTTATAGGCCAAAATTCGGAATTATTGATTTGATGACTAATTGTTGAGTGGGTGGCCAACTCTTGACTTCGTGAAAATCCTTATCTTCTTGTCTGAATAAAACAAAATTTCTAGCATCAGAACTGGGTCCACCTATACTATAAAAGTTGTAGGAAATTTTCTTAGCTTTCCAGGAAAAAAAAATGGAGGTCATTTGGACTTTTAGAACTCGAGATATGGGCTGAACATTGAACAATGTCTGGGCTGTAGGACAGATTCGGAGTTCTCCGTTGTTGCTATAATTTGGACTTGAAAATGGCTTTCTTAGATCTTGGTGTCCACATGAAAGTTGTAGGTCTATGTCTTAATGAATCTGTTTAAAAATTTGAGATCATTTGGACATCTAGAACTCAAGATATGACCCAATTACCGAACAGTGTTTCAGTTTGGACTGCACCAACATCTCTTTTCTAAGTTTGGCCCTCTCTTTGTCCTTTCAATTTCAATACTTGAACTCATCATCAATCCTTTCATTTATGTGATAGGCCTGCATTTAAGATGAAGATTTACCATAAATTAAAGGTATCTTATATTATTAGGTACGCTATTATAAAACATGCTTTAGTTAAGGAGTTGTTAATACTTCAAGTGCAAAATGATGATATAAAACCTTGATAAAATGCACTTTTAAGTACTAATCACACCCCCTAACCAGCTTATTACTAGTCTCTAGTAATCAAAGCGTTAAAATAGAAAAACAATTTGCAAATTCCACAAAACAAGGCATTCATCATTCAACTTCCATTAATCTATCCAGATAAACAAACTCTCATTAAATTCATATATCTGCTCAATACCTCTTAAACAAGGTATTAATAAACCTTTCTATAGTGCTCAAAATATCAACATATAGTTATGGGGCTTTACTTGGAAGAAAACAAAATTTTTGTTCTAATGTTTAAGGTTAACTTCCTTGGGTTAGGATTATTATCTTTTTCTTCTTCTTCTTCTTCTTTTTTTTTTTTTAAATATATATACATTTAACTTAAAATACAATGCATCTTTAACCCATGTAACGAGCTTTCGGCTAATGACTCCCAGACCGGTTGGTCTTAGGGCATTAGGTGTTGAGAAACCCCTACGAGCTTAGTAACTCGGGTTGCAGATACTGATATGTAGATAGTGCAATGTTTGATTCCCTTAAGCTTTTCTCCTCAACCCATGTAACAACCGTTGGGCCAACAGCTCCCAAGTCAGATGACTTTAGGGTATTGAGTGTTAAAACACCCCTTCAGGCTTAATTGCTTAGGTTAGGGAGGCTACGAAACCAAACTTATCTACACTTTTATCATCATTATTTTTTTTGTTTTTGTTTTGTTTTGTTTTGTTTTTTTTTGCAAATTATATACTATCCCTTTCCCTTAGTTGTTACCTTTAACAAAAGAACATAAATAATGTAATAATCTAATGTGCAACCCATAATCATATGTTAAAGTGTGTGTGTGAAAATAAAGATTTAAGAATACTTGTTAAATGAGCATATGAGCAGAATCAAGTGATAACAATATGAGAGTTTGTAAACCTGAATATTTCAAGAAGTATTCTGAGAGACCTTGTTAAGAATGTCTACTAAAATGCGTTTCAAGAGTCACTTTAACAAAAGAACTCCTTTTACTTTGCCATCTTAGTAACAATAGTTTTGCAAATATTTTATGAAATAGAAAACACAGTTTTTTTTTTAATATATCAACTACTACCCTTCCCCCCCAACCAAAATGAAACATTGTCCTCAATGTCTTAAAGTAGAAAGATAGAGTATAGAAGACATCACCTGAAATAGCAAACACTGACAAACCTGAAACACACTTAAACAAATATAAGAAACAACAAAACACAATAATAAAACCAAAAGACACAAAGTTTTTACAAACGCAGGCTCAAATCTAATCTAATCTTTTTACGGCTTTTCTTAGTTGACCAATTTATGCGACTCATGGAGGGATCAATTACAGGGATGAAAGATTCTAGTCGGTCAATCAATTGTTTAGCAGTAGTAGCAGAGATTATGATTTGTCGTGCCGAAGATGTTAGAAATTCCTGTTCCACATCATGATCAAGAAAAGACAACAACTTATCATAAAAACCATTAACATTTAACAGACCTATGGGCTTATGGTGAATGTGCAGTTGGTCCCAAGAGGAAATATGAAAGATCTCTTCCAATGTGCTCAGACCACCTGGTAAAGGCAATGAAGGCATCAACATGGTTAAACATTGCATTCAGTCGATCAGACATTATGGGGACTTGTAGTTCCTCTCAAATTGTTTTTCCAATGATGTCCCCTTGTGTTAAAGCTTTGGGGACAACCCCCAAAACTTGACTACTCCTAAAAATACAGCTTTTGACACTCCCCCCATTAACCAAAGGCTACCCCCTCCATACACTAAATGAATCTTTCGCTTAGCTAGTACCTGACCAAGATGATTTGCTGATTCTAAAAACTCTTTTTCTTTCCAAGGACTAGATCCACCAAAAACAAAAATATTGTTTATGTGATGACTTGAGGAACCTGCCATTTCTACACACTTCTATATTTGATGAATGTATGGGTTGAGTAGAAATGAAGGGAAGGAAGAGAAGAATTTATAGATGAGAAATTGAAAATGCAATCATACCACCTATATGTAGACCAGTTGTAGTCTCACTCTCTCTTTATTTATTTATTTATTTTGAAAAAGAATGTGTATGTACAGGTAGTTGTGATTATGGTTCACATATTTCCTTGGTTTTACGTCCAAGAACGGCTTAAACGCCCTCTATGGGTCGGGGATAGGCTTCCCATTCAGTTTTCTTAAAAACTGGCAAACATGGTCTTTTTTAGTCAGATTCCCAAGACTAAGTCGAGCATGTTCTTTATGGAATTGTGGCCATAAATCATGAATTGCACGATGCACATCTCCACTAGGGTGCGTCTCAAGAGTCAATAGAAGATTATCTAAAGACCCCTTACTCAGGCCATCCTTAATGAATTGTATTTTATCTTCACGGTTTATAGATACCATTCCTAAAAAACAACATGCTGTATTACAAGTCCATTTGGCACATCTGTGACAGACTTTGAGTCGTTTTGCACGATGTTTCTTTGCAAAAGTGCTTTTACCTGTTCCAAGCATGTGTGAAATGAAAGAATTGGAGGACTCACCTGATAATCAGACCTTTGCTTCAATTAGCCAGCGAATATCTTCAAGAATTCCATGATTCATTAACAACCTCAATCTTGCATGGTAAATTTTTGTAATCGCATTCTGAGGTAGAGCGGGAAAATATGTTTTCAATTTTTCAAATGAGAATTGGAGGAGAGATTCAAAGAAAGGAGAAAGAGCAAAGAATTGCACAAATATATACACAGATATCAGTTATCATGAGAAACTGAAAGAACCGACTTAAGAGTCACGGAGTACCGTTATCCGCCATTTGACCGGGGTGAGAGACTAGCAAAACAAAAGTCACATAAAAACAATGTGAGAAAAAGAATCAATCTTTATATACAGGATCACCCAATTCAATAGAGTCATTTTCAATTGAAAAATTATCAAAATAAACTTTCAAACGATGTCCATTTACCTTGAAAACATTACCATTCTTTGGATTTTCGATATCACAGGCCTCATATGGATACACATGTTTCACAATAAAAGGACCGCTCCATCTTGATCTTAGTTTTCCAGGAAATAAATGGAGTCGAGAATTATAAAGCAAGACTTTTTGACCAACATTGAATGTTTTTCTCAGTATTTTCTTGTCATGAAACTCTTTGATTCTTGCTTTATGAATTCTTGAATTGTCATAAGCATCATTTCTTATTTTCTCAAGCTCATTTATTTGCAATTTTCGCAGCTGACTAGCATCATCAATGTTTGAATTGAAAGCTTTAATAGCCCAATAAGCTTTATGTTCAATTTCCACAGGCAAGTGACAAGGTTTTTCATAGACTAGTCTATAAGGTGACATAACTAATGATGTTTTATAAGCAGTTCGATAAGCCCAAAGTGCATCATTAAGTCTTAAAAACCAGTCTTTCCGATTAGGGTTCACTGTTTTCTCCAAGATCTGTTTGATCTCCCTATTAGCAATTCTACTTGTCCACTCATTTGAGGGTGATAAGGGGTGGTAACTTTGTGTGTGATTCCATATTTCTTCATTAAAGACTCAAATGGCTTGTTGCAGAAATGTGTTCCATCATCACTTATCATGGCTCGAGGGATTCCAAATCGACTTAAAATGTTTTCTTTCAAAAACTTTATCACTGTTTTGTGATCATTGTTTCGACTTGGAATTGCCTTTATCCATTTTGAAACATAATCTACCGCGACCAATATATACAAGAAACCACATAATGGTTGTTCTAGGAAGTATGTTCCCTTGGTTTTCTATTCAGCAAGCTTGACTTGCCTATGGATTGTACAAGGGAGTCTGTTCCCTTTGCTTTTTGTTCAGCAACCTTGTCTTGCTTATGTGTTAGTTAAGGGACTTTGTTCCCTTTTTCCTTGTATTGCTGGTCTCCAGCCTGTACCGCAAGCTTGTCTTGCAAACACTTTTGATCTATACAATACTTACATTTGATCAAAAAAAAAAAGAAACCACATAATGGAGGAAATAGACCCATAAAATCTATACCCCAACAGTCAAAGATCTCAATGACAAGAATAGGATTTAAAGGCATCATGTGACGTTTTGAAATAGATCCCAACTTTTGATAATTTTCACAAGTCTTGCAGAATGCATGTGAGTCCTTAAACATGGTGAGCCAGTAAAATCCACTTTGTAAGATTTTTGCAGTTGTCTTTCTTGATGAGAAATAACCCCCACATGCCTCAGAATGATAAAATTTAATGACGCTACTTACCTCATTGTCAGGGATGCATATTTGAAATATTTGATCAGGACAATATTTGAATAAATAAGGGTCATCCCAATAAAAGTTCTTCACTTCGCTCAAGAACTTTCTTTTGTCTTGGGTACTCTAATGAGCTGGCAATTGTCCTGAAACAAGAAAATTAACAATATTAGCAAACCAAGGCATTGTAGAGATAGAAAATAAAGATTCATTAGGAAAGTAGTCATCGATTGGTGTGATGTCAGATCTCGAATCGGTTGTCAATCTTGATAAATGATCTGAGACAACATTTTTGGTGCCTTTCTTGCCTTTGATTGTGATATCAAATTCTTGAAGTAACAGAATCCACCGCACCAATCTAGCCTTAGAATCCCTTTTGAAAGAAGATATTTCAAAGCTGCATGATCACAAAAAATGACAACAGGTGAGCCAACAAGATAAGATCTGAACTTGTCACATGCAAATACTACTGCAAGTAATTCCTTTTCAGTGGTAGTGTAATTCATTTGAGCATTATTTAAAGTTTTACTTGCATAGTAAATCACATAAGGTTTCTTATCTTTTCTTTGTCCCAAGACAACATCCACGACATAATCACTAACGTCACACATTATTTCAAAAGGTAGTGACCAATCAGGAGGTTGAATGACAGGAGCAGAAGTAAGCAAGTTTTTAAGTTTAACAAAGGCTTTTTCACATTGTTCAGTCCATTCGAAAACATTTTCCTTTGTTAGAAGGTTACACAATGGTTTAGATATTACACTAAAATCTTTGATGAACCTTCTGTAAAAACCAGCATGTCCTAAGAATGATCTAACATCTTTAATAGATTTTGGTGTTGGTAAGTTGGAAATTAACTCGATTTTAGATTTCTCAACCTTAATTTCTTTCGATGAAACAATGTGACCAAGTACAATGCCGTTTGTTACCATAAAGTGACATTTTTCCCAATTCAGTACAATATTCTTCTCTTCACACATATTCAAAACCTTTTCCAAGTTAGTTAAACAATCATCAAATGAATCACCAAAAACAGAAAAATCATCCATAAAAATCTCAAGGAAACGTTCAACCATATCACTGAATATGCTAAGCATGCATCTTTGAAATGTGGCTGGTGCATTACATAATCTAAAAGGCATTCTTCGATACACAAAAGTACCAAATGAACATGTGAAAGTAGTCTTCTCTTGATCTTGCAATGCAATTTCAATGTGGTTATAACCTGAATAGCCATCTAGGAAATAATAAAATTCATGACCTGCAACTCTTTCTAGGATTTGATCCATGAAAGGTAAAGGGAAATGATCTTTTCTAGTCATTGAATTAAGTTTCCTATAGTCAATGCACATGCGCCAACTAGTAATAGTCCGAGTTGGAATTAACTCATTTTTCTCATTTGTTATCACAGTGACTCCATACTTTTTGGGTACAACTTGGGTAGGACTTACCCATTTGCTGTCAGAAATAGGATAAATAATTCCATTATCTAGAAGCTTAATGACTTCATTTTTCACTACTTCTTTCATATTAGGATTAAGTCTTCGTTGCATTTCTCTAGAGGGTTTAGCATTTTCCTCCAAATAAATCCTGTGTGTGCAAATCAAAGGACTAATTCCTTTTATGTCAGCTATGGTCCATCCTAATGTATTTTTATGCATTTTCAGAGTCTGTAATAACTTACCTTCTTGATGTACATTAAGTTTGGAAGAGATTATTACCGGAAAGGTTTCATTTTCTCCCAAAAATGAGTATTTCAGATTGAATGGTAACGACTTTAAATCAGGTTTTGGTGGTTGAACACTTAAAGGTATGGACTCAATTGACCATGGTGGCAATTCTTTAATTTGTGGTCTCCAATTACATGCCTTTGCTTTTTCCTGAAAATAGACCATTTGCAACTCGTCAGGTTCATCAATCTCAGTTTCACTAAAAGTGGTTTGAAATTGATCATGAACTAATTTTTCAATAAAGTCCACTTCCTGTAAATCATTATCATCTCCAGGTTGCTTGCAAATGTTGAAAATATTCATCTCTAATGTCATGTTTCCAAATGATAGCTTCATCAATCCATTCCTACAATTAATCAATGCATTAGAAGTGGCAAGAAACGGACGTCCGAAAATGACAGGAATTGAATTACATGCTTCAACAGGTTGTGTATCCAAGACAACAAAATCTACAGGGTAAATGAATTTATCAACTTGTACTAACATATCCTTAACTATTCCTCTAGGCACTTTTATAGATCTATCAACAAGTAAAAGAGTTGCAGAAGTTGGTTTTAACTCACCTAGATTGAGACGTTGAAAAACCGAATATGGAAGTAAATTCACACTAGCTCCAAGATCAAGTAAAGCTCTTTCAATTTTATGTTCTCCAATAAAGCAAGAAATTGTAGGACAACCAGGGTCTTTATATTTCAAAGCATTATTGTTATGAAGAATAGCACTTACTTGTTCGGCTAAAAATGCTTTCTTTTTCACATTTAGTTTTCTCTTCACAGTGCATAGATCTTTCAAAAATTTAGCATAGGAAGGTACCTGTTTAATAGCATCCAACAAAGGTATATTGATCCTTACTTGTTTGAAAGTTTCAAAGATTTCAGAGTTGTGATTGACTTTCCTTTGTTTGGTCATGGCATGAGGAAATGGAAGTGCTGGCGGAGAATCAGTTTTTTCTTTACAATGTTCAGATTCAACCCCTTCCTTACCCTCAGAGATTGACTCATCATCTTTCTCACAAGGTTCAAGAGTGGGTTTTTCAATAACCTTACCACTGCGAAGAGTGATAACTGATTTGACTTGATCCATATGTTGACTTCTAGAACTACTTACATTTGCATTGTATTGCCCTTTTGGATTTTATTGTGGTTGAGATGGAAACTTACCTTTCTCTTGGAAACTGAGAGCAGATGTTAACTTTGCAAGAGTATCTTTAAAATCTGTCATGCCTTGAGCAAATTGAGTGTTGATTGTCTCTTGCTTTTCAATGAATGCATGCAATGTTTCCTCAAGATTTCTTCTAGGAGGTGGAGCATAAGGAGGTGCATATCCATAAGAATTTTGGAAATTATGGTGCACTTTACATTGAGAATGAATGGCCAAACTTTAAAGAATACATACTAGCTGTAGAAGATGAGGAATGAGAGGAGAAAAACATATGGGAATTCATAAAATTAATAGAACAACACTAACAGGCTTAGAGGCCCGCTAAAGAGGAACTTGAAACCATAAATGTAGGCAATGAAGAAATCAAGCGAGAGCTAAAAATAGGGACTTTGACCACCCCTAAAGCGAAGGAAGAGTTGATTGCACTGCTCCGAGATTACGTAGATGTCTTTGTCTGGTCCTACGAGGATATGCCTGGTTTGGATACGGACATTATAGTACATAGGATACCATTGGTGGAAGGATGCAAGCCGATTAAGCAGAAGTTAAGGAGAACTCATCCATGAAGGATACAAGCCGATTAATGCATCACGCAGCTCCACATATTCCTTCATGGATGGGTTTTCAGGCTACAATCAGATAAAAATGGTGCAAGAGGATAAGGAGAACACAACCTTTGTAACACCATGGGGAACCTTTTGCTACAAAGTCATGCGATTTGGTTTAAAGAATGCTGGGGCCACCTACCAAAAGGCTATGGTGACTTTGTTTCATGACATGATGCACAAAGAGATTGAAGTATACGTGGATGACATGATTGCTAAATCTAAAGAGGGAGAGAATCATGTCCAAATATTGAAGAAATTATTTGAAAGGTTAAGGAAATATAAGTTGAGGCTTAACCCAGTAAAGCGTTCATTCGGGGTGAAATCCGGTAAGTTGTTGGGATTTGTGGTGAGTGACAAAGGGATAGAAGTGGATCTTGAGAAAGTAAAGGCTATTCAATCTATGCCACCTCCCAAGATTGAGAAGGATGTGAGAGGTTTCTTAGGAAGGTTGAATTACATTGCTCGGTTTATATCCCAATTAACCATGACTTGTGACCCAATCTTTTGTTTGTTAAGGAAAAAGAACCCTGGAATATGGAATGAAAAGTGTGACGAGGCTTCTGAGAAAATCAAGCAGTACTTGCTGAATCCACCTCTGCTTGTTCCTCCTGTACCAGAAAGGCCATTGATATTGTACCTAACAGTAACCGAAACAGCAATGGGATGTGTGCTTGGGCAACACGATGAAACCGAAAGGAAGGAAATGGCCATTTATTACCTAAGCAAGAAGTTCATGGAATGTGAGTCTAGGTATACTGTGATTGAGAAGCTATGTTGCGCACTGACATGGGCTATAAAGAGATTGCGTCAGCATATGTTGTATCACACTACATGGTTAATTTCCAAATTAGACCCGTTGAGGTACATTTGTGAAAAGCCCTATCTATCTAGCCGAATTGCAAGATGGCAAGTTCTATTGGCTGAGTATGACATAGTATATATGACAAGGAAAGCCGTGAAAGGGAGTGTTATTGCCGATCACCTGGCTGACCATGCTATAGAAGATTATAAGTCGTTAAACTTTGACTTTCCTGATGAAGATGTGCTTGCAATTGAGGAAGAGAAATCAGATTGGTGGGTTATGTATTTTGATGGTGCTGTAAATGTATGTGGTAACGAAGCAGGTGCAGTGATAATCTCTCCTGATAAAAAGCAGTATCCGGTTTTAATTAAGCTGCAGTTCGGGTGCACCAACAACGTGGCTGAGTATGAAGCTTGCATTCTTGGTTTAGAGGCTGCATTAGAGATGAACATAAAAAAGATAGATGTGTATGGAGACTCAATGATGATCATTTGCCAAGTAAAAGGAGAATGGCAAACCAAAGAAGAGAAGTTAAGGCCTTACCAAGAATACCTGTCTAAGCTGGCTAGAGAATTTGAGGAAATAGAGTTCACCCATCTAGGAAGGGAATGAAACCAGTTTGTAGATGCTTTGGCCACACTAGCATTTATGGCCAAGATAGACTTTGGGCACAAGGTACAACTGATACACATCAATATCAGAAATAACTCAGCTCATTGCTACTCAGTCGAAAGAGAAGTGGATGGAAACCCTTGGTACTATGATATCAAGAATTTCATCCAAAACCAGGCATATCCCATGGGGGCATCCAAAATCGACAAGAAGACCTTGAGGAGGTTGGCAATGGATTTTTATCTTGATGGGGAGATTTTGTATAAGAAATCATCTGATGGGACTTTGTTGAGATGTTTGGATGAATTTGAGGTAAAAAGCATGTTACGGGAAGTCCATGAAGGGATTTGCTCAACCCATGCTAGTGGACATGTAATGGCTAGGAAGATACAAAGAGCCGTGTACTTCTGGATGACAATAGAGAAGGATTGAATCGACTATGTCTGAAAATGTCATAAGTGCTAAGTATATAGTGACAAAATCAATGCCCCTCCAGCTCCTCTGTTTAACTTGACATCTCCATGGCCCTTCGTGATGTGGGGAATTGATGTGATTGGACCTGTAAACCCAAAAGCCAACAATGGTCATAGGTTTATTCTCGTGGCTATCGACTACTTCACAAAATGGGTAGAAGTCGGGTCATTTGCTCATGTGATGCAAAAAGTGGTGAAGAAATTTATTGAGAGGGATTTGATATGTCGGTATGGTCCACAAGAAAATATTATAACTGATAATGCCCAGAATTTCAATGGCAAGATGATAGTAGAACTCTGTACTAAATGGAAAATCAAGCATTCCAATTCATCGCCATATAGACCAAAGATGAATGGTGCGGTAGAAGCTGCTAACAAGAATGTCAAAAAGATTATTCAGAAGATGGTAGTCACCTATAAGGATTGGTATGAGATGTTGCCATTTGCCCTTCATGCATATCAGACTGCAATTCAAACCTCAACAGGAGCCACCCTGTACATGCTGGTATATGGAATGGAGGCGGTGATGCCTTTAGAAGTGGAAATCCCATCATTGAGAGTACTGTTAGACTCTAAGCTGGAAGAGGTAGAATGGACAAAAGTTAGATATGAATAGATGAATCTGATTAGTGAAAAGAGGATAGCCGCAATCTGTCATCATCAACTCTACCAAAGAAGGATGGCCAAATCATATGACAAGAAGGTTCGACCTTGAGGATTCCACAAAGGAGATCTTGTACTGAAGAAAATATTGCCTTTACTTGGAGAAGATCAGAGTAAATGGGCACCTAACTATAAGGGGCCTTATGTGGTGAAGAAAGCATTCTCGGGAGGAGTTTTGTTGTTATCTAGAATGGACGGAGAAGATCTAGTTAGGCCCGTGAATTCTGATTCTATAAGGAAATATTATGCTTGATGTATTTCGTAATTTTCCAATCAATAAAATAAAGTTTAGCCATGAATTTTCTCTGTAAAATTTTTTCTTCATAAAGCGCATGATCTCATAGCATTTGAAATATTTTACTTAAACAAACTCTTTTCTTACACATGACTAAGGAAATGAATCCATCAATTGGAGGGAACCAAACCAATTTTAAAACTAACAGGTATTGCACGCCACATTGGGGGCAAGAAAAATGCACATAGAGGTCTATAGTGAACCAAAGCCCAAAAGGGTATCATTATAAAAAACTTTTGAATTTTTTTATGAGTATTGCTAATTGCATTGAAGGTTGCATTTTTCATGAACAAAACCAAAACTTTTAAGTTTTCCTTTTAAAAATAATAATAAAGTACAATAATCAATGGAGCAAGAAAGGGCCCCATAAGGAACCAGAGATCTCTTCACCAAGAGGATATGAAGTATAGTGTGTGGAGCATATTTCGGTTCAAGAGAAAAGGTTGGACAAACGAATGGAAACAAGAGCTCGAAAAAGTTTACAATGAAAGGGGGACCTATGTTTACAAGATAGGTAACAAAAACATGCATGCTATATTGTCATAACACTAACCTGGCAGGAAAGGTGGGACGAAAGCCAAATTAGTTCCAAGTTTTTGGGAGTCACTAAGAGACAATCTCAAGTCAACGGAGCTACGGAAAAGAATATGAATTGTGAACCAGCACTGTTTCATTTCCTCGAGGTAAGATGTTTTAATTTGAAGTTTGAGATGGGCAGATCACTCGATATTGAAACCGTTCCTTAGAAAAGCATGGAGTTTTCTAAGAATTTTAAGATGGGTTGGTCACCCAATATTGAGATTATTCCTTAGAAAAGTGTGGAGTTTTCTAAGAATTTTAAGATGGGCAGGTCACCCGTTATTGAGACCATTTCTTAGAAAAGCATGGAGTTTTCTAAGAATTTCTAGATGGGTCGGTCACCCGATATTGAAATTATTCCTTAGAAAAGCGTGGAGTTTTCTAAGAATTTTAAGAGGAGCCGGTCTCCTGATATTGAAACCGTTCCTTAGAAAAGCGTGGAGTTTTCTAAGAATTTTAAGATGGGCAGGTCACCCGTTATTGAGACCATTTCTTAGAAAAGCATGGAGTTTTTTAAGAATTTCTAGATGGGTCGATCACCCGATATTGAAATTATTCCTTAGAAAAGCGTGGAGTTTTCTAAGAATTTTAAGGTGGGCAGGTCACTCGATGATGGGTCCATATTCTTATAAAAACATGAAGTGTTTTCTAGAAATTTTAAGATAGGCAGATCACCTGATAGGGAAACCATTGTTTAAGAAAAGCATTGAGTTTTTTAGCATGATCAGACAATTTATCTTTTCAACACTTACTACGCAAAGCACTTGACAAGTTTTGCTTCGTAAGCATTGTAAAGAGGGGGCATCTATTGTTACTCAATTTTGGACCCCTACATGCTGGAGATGGTGTATACCTCTTTTGAACAGAGTGTAGGAGTTTAGCTCATGTTCGCCAGAAGATTGACAAAAGCACATAAAGACATTTTTTTTTGAAAACCTTGTTCGAGCTGTTTTCTGCTCTTTTTATCCTTCCCCTTTGCTACCAAAATCATCAGGTTTTCTTAGGTTGATCAGGAGTCTTCATAATGCTAAATTCGTTCCTTTTTTATCTGGTCTTTAAGGTTGATTAAATCCCTCAGAATTTGCACTAAAAAAATGGTTCTGCTGCTATCACAATTTTTTGTTCCAACTTAGGCTTTGATTCTGACTCAGTTTCGTACGATATCTGACCATCCTAGGTACTTTTTTTGCTACTTTCCATTTTGGTGTTTACGTCTAATTGTGATGTTTGTGTTTTGACAAAAAATATATATAAAAAATGTTTTCTTGTGTGTTGCATACGACCAATACCCTAACATGTTTTGAATGTTTTTTTTATATACAAAAAATATTGAAAGTTTTGAAAATGTGTTTTTGAATGGATTTCTTAAACACTATAAAAAATTATTTCTTGCATTTTGGGATTTTACAACATGTTTGTAAAACTCCAAAGGGTATTGGCCAATATTAAAAAAAATATAAAAATCTTATTTTGGGGGGAATTCATCTATTATTCACCGCTAATGTTTGGATAAAGAAATCCTTACAGGACGAATATCCAAAATATTATTAGGAATAATAAATCCGCAGACATCCTTGAAAGAAGCCTTGATTATAATCGAGGACATTTCAAATTTTTTTTTACTCCACGGTTTACGAGTCGTGAGAGTATAAAACACTAAAAAAATCTAGGTTTTTCTTAGCGCCCTAGATTTATAAATTTTTATCCTTCCTCCTTGCGATTTATGAGTCCCAAACTCTTGAAATACTAAGGGAAAAATGAGCTTTTGAAGCACATGGAATCTCCTTGGATTTCTATCCTAATAAATTTAGTTTGAATCAAACCTAGGAAAACTGATGGGATTAAAAAACACTAACACTATAATAGTTGTAAAGCAAACCAAACATCAAGCAGCTAACCTTAGGTAGGGCGTATTAGGAGTGTTAATACCTTTGCGCAACCAGTCCCTTGCCTTAGAATCTCTGAAAGACTAGTTAGGTTTTCTAGTGACCAAAGTACTAGGTGGCGACTCCTTTACATTAAACAAAAAAAGACCCCAAAATCAATCGAAAGTTGCCGCTCCGCCGTGAGGGTGCGACAAAACCTATATTAAAAAAATTGTCTTACTTACTTGATTTTGCAGAACACATAAAAGAAACATTATGTTCTTGATCTTAATCTTATATCTTTCTTGATTTTAGCCTAGAGTAAAAAAAGAAGGAAAAATTACAAGGATTGATTGAATTGACAACTTAGGGCATAACCAAATGCATGCCCTTAAATTTTAGGGTTGGTCAAAAGTCTCAAATAATTTCTTGATTTTGCTGAATAGGTACATACCAAATCTTGGTATTGCTAAATTGAATTCTTGTTTTTCTCCTGATATTGAATAAAAGACACTTTCTTTTATTTCTATATTTTGACATTGGCACGGTTAGGTTTTAAACTGATGGGATATGTACTCCTTTATCGAGGATTTTTTTTAAACCTTAGACAGGTCAACGATTAAAAAATACAATAATACCTTAGTTTATATCAGACAAACAAACAATACAATTTACCTTAGGTAAGATGTGTTAAGAAATATAAGTTATTTTATTTTATTTATTAAGGGTAGAATACTAGTCTTATTTGCTTTTCTATTTAGCCTATATATAATCCTTTTGTATTTTGGTTAAATTTATTCATTTAACATCATAGAAACCCTAGCCTCCTCTCCTCTTATTTTTGTATTTCTATTTTATTTATTTGGATCATTTAACATGATAGTAGAGCATGGTTTCATGGAACAAGGCTTGATCTCAAACACAGCTTTTACAGATCTAACTTCGAGAATATTTTTGTTTGGTATATGTAATCTGGTATTTCATTTTTTTTCTTTTATTTTGCAATCTAGTTTTCTTTATTTGTTGATTATGACTATTAAAAGAAATAATTTCCCACAGTCTGTGAGTGTGAGGTTGGATGGAAAGAATTGTTCATATTGGAGTTATGTAATGATAAATTTCCTTAAAGGTAAAAATATATGGAGACATGTTAGTAGAACTTCTGTGATACCTAGAAATATTGATGAGGGTTATGCTACTTTGATAGATGTTTGGGAAGCAAACAATGCAAATATTATTTCTTGGATTAACAATTCTGTTGAGCATTCTATAGGTACAGAGTTGGTGAAGTATGAGACAACAAAGAAGGTTTAAGATCATTTGTAAAAGTTATTCATGTAATCAAATTTTACAAAGCAGTATCAATTGCAGAACAACATACAAGCTATTCAAGAAAAGAATATGAGTATTCAAGAGTTTTATTCTATTATGACATATCTTTGGGACCAATTAGCTCTTTCAGAATCAACAAAATTAAAGGCATGTGGTGCTTATATTGATCGTAGAGAGCAGCAATGATTGATAGAGTTTTTAACGACACCTCACAGTGAATTTGAAGGACTTAGAGGCTTAATTTTGCATCATTCTCCACTTCCTTTTGTTGACTCAGTTGTCAATGAGTTATTCCCCGAAGAAATATGTGTTGAATCTTATTTTGAAAAAGGGAACTCTCTCTACCTTTAATCCTTCTATGCTAGCAGTACATTCTAAGTCTTTATCCAATAATCATAATAAGCCTTACACAAGGGTTGCTTTTGATGAGTGCAGTTTTTGTAAGTAGAAAAAGGTCATTAGAACGCTCATTATCCTAATTTGAGACAATAGAATCAAGCCTAAAAACCTGGTAGTCAGTCACAATCTAATGCTTATAGACCACTTCAGGGTTACAAACCACCACACTATAATACCACATCAACAGTCTTATTAAGTCCTTTCATCGATCCTAGTGCTCTAGCTGAGCAATTTTAGAAGTTTCTCTTTTTACAGCCACAAGCTATGTCTGCTTCTTATTTTATAGGTCAATTGCTTCATAGTTCTTTAGGCATGTCATATTCTGAATGAGTCTTGGATTTTGGTGCTTCACGTCATATGTCTCTGGATTTTTCATTTTTTGTGTCCCCTTGGTTTTTTATTCATGTCATAATTGTTGATGGCACTCCTATGCCCTTAGCAAATGTTGATTTTGTTATTGCACCTCCCTTATCTCTCCCTAATGAATCTTATTCCGAACCTCACATTGAATCTTGTTTCTATTGGTCAAATATGTGATTCTAGTGATTATTTAGTCATCTTTTCCTTTTCTTTTTGTTGTGCGCAGGATTTGTAGTCTTAGAAGCTGATTGAGACATGTTATAGGAGAAGGGACTATATATTTTGGATATGTTAAAAGTGTCAGTTGTTGCTACTACTACTAGTGTTGATTTGTCTTCTTTTTGTTTTAGTCATTCTTCTTCTAGTTTTTATTTATGGCATTCTCATCTAGGTCATATTTCCTTTTTGTAATTGAGATTTTTAGCATCCATATGAACCTTAGAAAATTTACAAAATTGTGATATTTTTTTTATTGTAATGAATATAAACTAATTTGTTTTCGATTTACCTTTTAATTAAAGTATTTTTGTTTCTTCTTCTCCATTTGATTTGATTTATTCTAATGTATGGGGACTTTCTCCTATTGCCATAAAAGGAGGGTCTCGATATTATGTTTCTTTTATTGATGATCATACTCGTTTTTGTTGGGTTTGTTTAATGAAATATCATTTTGAACTCTTTGAGATATATACAACCTTTCGAGCTCTTGTCAAAATGCAACATTCAGCTATTATTAAATGTTTTACGTGTGATTTAGGTGGGAAATACACAAATAAATTTTATAAATTGCTTGTCATAGATGGAACTATTCACCAAACCTTGTGTACAAATAATCTTTAGAAAAATGGTGTTGTTGAAAGAAAACATAGGCACATTATTGAAACTACTCATTCTTTCTTGTTGTTTGCTTTAGTTCCTAATGTGTTTTGGGGTGAAGCTATTCTTATTGTTGTAGGTTTGATTAATATAGTTTCATTTTATTATATTTCAACTTTATCTCCTTTTGAAAAGTTGTATGGGTATCCCCTAGTTATTCTTTCTTTAAAGTTTTTTATTTTACTTGTTTCGTTCTTTGTCCTCATGTAAAATGCAAGAAGTTGTCCTTTTGATTTGTCATTTGTGTATTTGTTTTGGTTATTGTGAATGTATAAAGGGGCATCGGTGTTTCGATCAAATAACTCAGAAACTTTAAGTGTCTCATCATGTTGTCTTTCTCCAACATATACCTTTCTTTTCCATTTTATTCGCTACACATATCTTAACTAGATGTGATCTTATTTGTATAGATCATTTTTTGAGAATTCTGATAGTTTACCATCTCAGGTTCCTAGTACCTCAAATATCCCTCCTCAACTTCGACCAATTCGTACCGATCATTCTATAGGTACTAACACTTTATGCTCTAGCATACCTGAAGCTCCTCTATGATCCCTCTAGCTCCATCCTCATCTACGGTCCCTCCAGCTCCATCTGAGATTATGAATCTACCTCTATGTCAATCCATATGCATTCGCAAGTCCACAAAGTTACTAGATTTTGCTTATTCTTGTTATTCTTCATCATTTACTTCCTTTTTAGCTTTTATTCATGTCCCTCTGAGCTTTTTTCCTATATAAAGGCAATTCTTGATCCTCTTTATTAGCAAGTTATGGATGAAGAACTTTCTGTTTTGCATAAGATAGATACTTGGGATTTAGTTCCTCTACCTCTTAGTAAGAGTGTTGTTGGTTATTGTTAGGTGTATAAGATCAAGACTAATTATAATGGATCTATTGAGCAATACAAATCTATGTTGGCTGCAAAATGATACTCTCAACAATATGGTATGCATTAAAAGGAGACATTTGCTCATGTTGTAAAAATAATTATTATTCATACTCTTATCGCAGTGTTTCAGTTTGTTCGTGGCATATCTCTTAACTTGATGTTAAAAATGCCTTCTTGAATGGAGAACTTCAAGAAGAAGTTTATATGACGCCCCTCCTGTGTTTCAGATGATTTTGGATATGTTTGCAAGCTTAAAAAAATATTATATAATCTCAAACAAGCGCCTCATGCTTGGTTTGAAAAATTCTCTATTGTGATCTCTTCCCTTGGTTTTGTTTCTAGTAGTCATGATTCTACTCTTTTTGTTAAGTGCACTGATGTAGGTCGTATCATTATGTCTTTATATGTTGATGACATGATTATTACTAGTGATGATATTAAAGGTATTTCAGTTTTGAATATGGATTTAGCAAGACAATTTGAAATGAAGGATTTGAATTCTCTATGATTTTTCTTGGGTATTAAGGTAGCCTACTCACCCAAATGTTATCTTCTTTCTTAGTTGAAATATATTGTAGATACTTGTTACTACCCAATTTTTGACCCATGTTTTGGTAAATTTTCAGAAAAAATCCAAAAATAGCAAAAAAACATCGAAAATCCAAAAAATACGTTTTTTAATATATTTGCATCGTTTTTAGCATTTTCAGCGTCGTCTAAAAAGAATTTAAATTTTCAAAGGTCTTTCGAACACGTTCAACTTTTCACGTGTCATTTTTAAAATCATTGATTTTCCTCATTGAGTCGACGTTGATATTGCTCGTTTTCAAAAAATACAAAAAAACTTAAGAAAAATCAAATTTACAAAAAGAAAGAAGTTGAGGGACCAAGTTTGGAAACCTAGCAACATTTTTGCCTATAAATACTAGTCTTCAACACACAAATGAGGGGGGGGGGTAATTTTGCACATTTAGAGGAGAACACAAACAAAAACCCTAACCCATCTTTTTCAAGCAAAAAACAAAAAAAACGCCCCCCCCTGGCTTGCATTTTTTTTCTCACGACAGACTAGGCCATTAAACCTCCTAGGCGACCACAACAGCTCCCAAAATCTATCCTTTCTTCTCCTGTTCAGGTAGCCAGCATCTCCCAGCTTCTCCACCCAAAGCTTTCCCCTCAGCAATTTCTTCTTCTCCTTCGGTCTCCTCAGCAATGACGGCCTCCACAGAAGCAAGCCACCACCTCCCAACTTCTTCACCCGACCGAGAGCAGCCCCATAGCGGCTCCTTTCTTCCTCAGCCGACTACCAACAACAACGGAGAGGCAACACCCATGGAACCATCAGTGCCGTCCACACTGTCAGCCACTGAAGCGCCGTCCACACCTAGCCACAGATTCACCGGCCATTGACAGCTGCAGACCGAATGAAAACCCAAAAGCCAGTAGCCCTATGGTCATACTGCCGGCTGCTTGAAATAGAGAACAAGGGGAAACAAAAAGAAACCGAGCTTGCGAAGAGAGAAGCAGATCTGTAAAAAAAAAAAAACTAAAATTGACTGTGTGGTGCTAGACAATCCACACCTGGCTATACTTACTGATAATAAGATTGTATATACTCCTATTGAGGTTAACACAAAGTATTCTTCTTCCGATGGTTTACCTTTGTCAGATTCTACTTTATATCGTACTATTATTGAGAGCTTGGTATATCTCACTATTACTCATTCAGATATTGTATATGTTGTTCATGTTGTAGTTAATTTGTTTATTCTTTTACTATTGTTCATTGGGCAGCTATTCTTTGTATTTTATGATACCTCCATGGTATAATCTTTTAGAGTCTTGTACTTCCATCCACCTCTTTCTTGGAGCTGCATACATACTCTGATGTTAATCATGGCAGTGATCCCATAGATCACAAGTCTGTTACTGGTTTATGAATCTTTTTAGGTGATTCTCTTATTTCTTGGAAGAACAAGAAATAATCTACGAAGCAGAATATCGTGTTATGACATTTACTACCAAAAAGATTATTTGGTTATATTGGTTAATTTTAGTTATGAGAGTTTTCTTTTCTCATCCCACTCCTATGTATTGTGACTATCATAACTCATATATGAGTTATCCCCTAAATTCATTCACTTTTTCCCCCCCTAAAATAAAGATAAAAAACAAAAAAAAACTAAAATAAAGACTGACATTTTGGAAAAAGCAATATGGGAGGATTTCACATGTAGAAAAATCAAGCTGCAATTTTGGATGAAATCAAGAGCCTAATTGTACCCCATTTTACCCAAAACTAGAGAGACAATATAGATTCAAGGTCAAATTAAATCATTATTTGACGAATTTGTATAAAAATTAAGCCTAAGGACATAATTGAATTTTTAATAGGCTAATTTGATTTAATCTTAAGCCAAATTAAAGTTTAATTATGTTTAAGAATTAATTCGGGTCAAAGTTTAATTATGTTTAAGAATTAATTCGGGTCCAATTGAAGGATTTAATTAGGTGCAAAGACTTAATTATACTTCAAATTAATTTTATTAAGGGCATAATTGGTGAACACTTAAGTTTGGAAGCCCAAAGGGGCATAATTAAGAAGATTGAAGTTTTAGGAGACCAAATTTAATTTTTACCAAGTCAATTGATTGAAATCGGGGTAAAATTACAAGTTTTTTTAAAGGACTTCTGCAATGTTTTTGGAAATTTTTTGTTTACTATTATTATTAAATTGTGTTAGGCCTTGCTCAGTCCAATTTAGTTGGCCGAATGGTGGCCTAACAGACCTTGCCAATTTTTTTTTTTTGTCGGGCTAGACCGAACCCAAGCATATGGGTTAGACCTAGCCTAGGCCCGCATGGTCACTGGCCTAGCCCAATGACCATGGGGGGAAATTTCATGGCCACTGCATATAGAGTGCAATGGCCGGAGGGGTTTAGGGGAGAAAACAAGGGTGGATGGCTTGCCTGACCGGGGGAGAAGATGATTTCTCCTCCCTCATGTTATGAAATCCACCCCTGTTTATAGACGATGGAAGAGGGATGTTTCATCTTTACTAATACCATATATTGACCCTTAATTCGACCTGGAAGGATCCTAACCATCAGTTCAAAGTGGCTATCATGGGCTGTCAGATTTGTTGCAGGAAAAGGCTGGTTGGGTTGGCCACTTTAGGGTGGTGCCACAACCACTATGGTGTTAATCGGCTACAACGGACAAATCAAGTGATCATTGATGATCATTTGTGATCAAGTTTTGTTAAATTTCATGGAGGGATAAAGCATTAAATGCCTTACAAAGGAGGCCATTCGAGCAGTTTCTTTGAAGAAGAAGATGAACAGTTAAGCTAAAACAGCGCCATTTTGGTCAAGTTGATTTTTGTGCTTCAATTTATGATTTCTCCCAATTACACCCCTTATTGGCTTTAAACTTTTTTTTTTTTTTTAATTTTTCCCCTGACAAACTTCAATTTCAGCACCATATTTTAGCGTTTTTTTTCATTTTGGTCCTTAGTTTTGGTTTTTTTCAATTTAAACCCTAATTGGCTATTAAACTTTCAAATCTCTTTAATTTCACCCCTTATTTCAATCAATTGGGTCCTTGTGATTATACCCCTGATTTCATTCAATTGAGTCTGCATAATTTAATGCCTTTTGCAAAATAGTCATTAGCTGCAAAGTTTTTCAATTTAACCCTTAATTGAACCAGAAACTTTGATTTTTTTTTTTTAATTTTACCCTTGATTTCAATCAATTAACTTAGTAAAAATTAAATTTGGTTTACTAAAATTCCAATCTTCTCAATTAAACCCAATTTGGGCTCCCAAACTTATTTTTTCACCAATTAAACCTTTAATAAAATTATTTGAGTCCTGATTTTACACTTGATTTCAATCAATTGAGTTCCTATAGTTTAGTGCCTCTCGTAAAATCATCATTTGCTGCAAATGTTTTCAATTTAGCCCTTAATTGACCCTAAAACTTTGATTTTTTTTCAATTTTACCCCTGATTTCAATTAATTGACTTTGTAAAAATTAAATTTGATCTTCTAAAATTTGAATATTCTCAATGAATCCCAATTTGGGATTCTAAACTTAATTTTTCACCAATTAAGCCCTTAATAAAATTAATTGGACTCATTTAAAGTATATCTATGTTCTTGCACCTAATTAAATCCTATAATTGGACCTAAATTAATTCTTAAACGTAATTAAACTTTAATTTGGCTCATGATTAAATCAAATTAGCCTATTTAAAATCCAATTATATCTTTAGGCTTAATTTTCATACAGATTTGTCCAATAAAAATTTAATTTGATCTGAATCTGTATTGTCTCTCTAGTTTTTGGTAAAATGGAGTACAATTATACAGAGAATTCTGCCGTGAGAAGGATATTGACCCGAGTTTACACTAAAAAACTCTATTTCCATCACAAATTTTGTGATTTTTTTTCTTAGTTCATGCTCTCAGTCATATCGGGATGCTTGGCATTGTCAGTTTCTGAATTAGACTCGGAGATCCTTTTTGACCAACTAGATTACTGTTAGATTCTGTTCTCTAAAACGATTTTATCTCACTTCAACTCCTTCATCAAAGTTGTAGTACTAGACGCGTAGATGAATTTGGGCTTTTGAATCACTTGATTTGATATTAGAAGCTCAAGATATTCACGTTTGAATATCTAACATGAAGGTATAGAATTCTACCACGAGAACGATACTGACCCGAGTTTGCACTAAAAAAAATTTCTATTTCCATCATAAATTTTATGATTTTTGTTCCTAGATCATACTCTAAGTCATATCAGGATTCTCGGCATTGTCAGTTTCTGAATCAGACTCAGAGATCCTTTTTGACCAACCAGATTCCTGCCAAATTCTGTTATCTAAAACGATTTTATCTCACTTCGAATCCTTCATCAAAGCTGTAGTCCGGGACACGTAGATGAATTTGGGCTTTTGAATTGCTTGATTTTTGATATCAGAAGCTCAAGATTTTCCTGTTTGAAATCTAGCATGAAAACATAGAATCCTGTCACGAGAAGGTTTCCAGCCGAGTTTGGTTGCAATTATGTTATTCAAAACGAATTTATCTCACTTTGAATCCTTTAGCAAAGTTGTAGTTCGGGACACATAAATGAATTTGAGCTTTCGAATCGCTTGATTTTGATATCATAAGCTCAAGATATTCCCGTTTGAATATCTAGTGTGAAAGTAGGGATTTCTTCCGCAAGAAGGATTTTTGCCCAAGTTTGCAGAGACACAATTGCAAGATGCTTAAATTTTTGAAGACCAATTGCAGGCCAATTTGAATCTTTTTTTTGGACCAAGAAAGTAGATTGAAGATAAAATTAGAAAGAAATTTTGCTGGATGAAGAAATTGAAGAATAGAGATTCGATCGGAAAAGGAAAATAGGGGAGCTGATCACGTTTTGCTCTCATCAGAAAAGGAAAATAGGGGAGCTGATCATGTTTTGCTCTCAATTTTACGATTGTCATTTTGAGAACAACCCCTCCCCCGTCTGATTTCTTTCCTGCATGAACCTTCTTGGCTGAGTTCTTTCCTTTTTTCTCTGCAAATTCCTGCTATTTTCCTTTATCATCACGCCTGATTTTTAGAGCTACAACCATGTTTTTATTGCCTCATTTCAATGGGAGCAGCTAGCCCTATGAAAGGAAAGAAAGAAGCCACACCATCCTCTAAAAACTAGAAAGAAATCAGACATCAGAATCAGAATATTTAAGTTTCCTTTTTGTGTTTTTTGCTGCAAATCAGTAGGGATTACATCCTAGAATTAATGCATTGAATCTTTCCTAAATAGAGATATATTTAGACTATATATAAGCCCTTTTAATGACCTAACGGGGGTAGAAAAAAAAAGAGCATATAAAGAAAGAAAACCAAGGAGAAAACCAGAGAGAAAGGAGCATAAAAAAATAGCAAAGAGAAAGACAATAAAAACGCAAGTGAGGCAAAGTAAAAAAAAAAACACAGTAAATAGAGGGAGTTTCTTTCTTACATTCTGATGTTATTGTGAGGAAAGAGGAGAGAAAAAAAGAGAAGACAGAGAGGGAGCTTTTTTGCTAAACCTTGACAGCAATGTTCGCTTGGCTTTTATTTCATCTTCTACAGAAAAAAAACCCAGTGAGACCTGCAGTTCTGAATGTTTTGACGCAGAGGAAAGAAAAACCAAAAAACAGACATAAATACAGAGTAGAAGGAAAAGATTTGAAATAGACGAACACCGGATCAACCATCACACTTTCAACGTCGCTGCAGCTTCTTCGCTTCCGTTCCCAGTGTCGCACGTGTGCGGTGTCGTGGCGACAACATCCACCCTTCAAATTTATCTCATACGAAAAATGTGGGGCGACAAGGAATTCTTGTCTTTTATTAGTGGAAAAATTGGAGTGGGAGTCACCACATAGTATTTTGGTCACTAGGAACCCTAACTGGTCTTAGAGATCGGGTACGTGGACTGGTTGTGTAAAGGGAAGGTTTTAGCACCCCAAATACGCCCTACCTAAGGTAGGCTGCATTGTTTAATTGTCTGATAAAATCTAAGGTCTTGTTGTGTTTTCTAGTTGTTGGTCCGTCTATGGTTTAAGAAAAGTCCTCTTCGGTAAAGAGATCCTTATCTTATCGGGTAAAACCTAATTGTTTTAATGTAAAAAAAAAAATTAATATCCATAATACGTATAAGATGATAACCCTAGACATTAAAAGAAAACAAAATAATTTTTTTGGAATTTTTGAAATATTGGTCTAGTTCTCGTGACTTTAATAAACTGGTTATTAAAGCCAAAATACATGTAATATAAATTTTTGAATCTTTGTTGTATGAAAATATGATATGATTTTTTTTATATGTTTTGAAAGACTAGGCCGCATGCATGAAAACAAAATATTTTTTTTGTTATGTTTTGACAAAAAAACAGGTATTTCAATACCGGATTTATATCTTTACAATATAAAAATACAAACCAATATTGAACAAAATGCAGTAAAATATTTGCGGAAAATCATAGATTTTTTAAAAGAATTTTTTGAAGATTTTTTTTTGGGCTGGGCCCAGCCCGACCCATATGGCTGGGCTGGCCCCAGCCACCTGGTCACTGGCCCGAGCCAGTGACCCAACCAGCCATGCACGCGTAAAATGTTACGCATGCATGAAACAATGCGAAGGTAATTAAATTACATTCGCACTGCACTGTTCATTCTTCGTTTTTTGCAGATGGCAAAAACGAAGACCCCTTGGTTACAGAGTACAAGAAAAGTGACGGTTTTTAAGCTTTCAATCGTCTTCTGTTTCCTTTTGTTTCTCTAGACCCACATGCATCTATTTTTTTCAAAGAAAGTAAATGAGCATACCTGCTTCTAGAGAAAGGAAACCGATGATGGTGTTAATGTAACAGTTCGGCTGCATGAAAGACATAACCAAAGTTGAAGCCGGAGAAGAAATGAGGGAGGCGTGTTGGAGAAGACTACCTGCAACAAGAAAGATAAAGTTAGCACGTGTATGGCCAAGATCGGTTTAAGTGGTACTTACGTGGAGGGCTGAGATGAGGAAGTCCTTGCGGCTGACAGCTGGCAGGGAATTAGTTCAAAGGCAAACACACCGTTTGAGAGAAGAAAAGGAGTCCAAATAAAACACAGATAAATAAAGACAGCTGGCAAGCCCATCTGTTATTCCAAAAACTCAATTGACCAAGAATTACAGTAAAAGGGGGGAAAAGGGGTTGCAGAGAGGCAGGAAATTGCTTTGAAGCAAATCTCATTCACCTAGGAGGCCCGGGCTACCTCGAAGCTGCCTAGAAAATCTAGATTAGGGTTTATTACATCGCATTGTTATTTCTATTCTATTTCCTTAGATTATTTCCCTTCAATTGTTTCAATTTCCTGAATTTTACCTGTAAGGCTCAGGTTCAAGAAAAGCAATAATAATAATCTTTCCCTTCAATTACTAAGAACATTACAAGTGGTATCAGAGCCAAGATTCTCGGATGACTGAAGGAACAAGGGTTTCACAACTAATAGAAACAGTATCAGGGATGAAACAACAACAGGAGGCGCAACAACAAAACCAGCAGAATCAGCAGCAAATATTGGAGGACATAGTTCAGCAATTAAGAAACATGTCTACCAGGATAGACCAAATGGCCAAGGCCCATGGAAAAAGGCCCATGGGCTCCCCCCTAATTCTCCAACTAGGTCAGTCAATGGAAATACAAGGCACAAAGTAGTACCACAGGAAGGAATTCAGTAGGTTCAGCTCAAGTCAGTCGGATTAGAGTTTCCCCAGTTTAATGGAGATGATCCTATTGGTTGGGTATACAAGGCCAATCAATTCTTTAACTTTCACAACACTCCAGCACAACACAGGCTGTTTATAGCTAGCTTTCACATGGAAGGGAAGGCTATAACATGGTATCAAGAACTAGAAGAAACTGGAATTCTTACCAGTTAGGAGGCCTTCGTTAAGGCCCTTCAAATTCGTTTTGGAACCTCTTCTTATGATGACCCCATGGAGGCCCTCATAAGCATCAAACAAACGTCAACAATAGAGCTCTACAAAACCCAATTTGAGATGCTTTTGAATCGGGTCAGAGGACTGTCTGACTCTCACAGGCTCAGCTGCTTCCTAGGTGGATTAAAGGAGGAGATAAGAATAAAGGTCAGGATGCTAAACCCCCATAATCTAGTGGCTACTTATGGGTTAGCAAGGATGCAAGAGGAAAATCTGACAATCATAAAGAAATCTTGGAGACCTAATACTATGGGGTTTCAAGGCCGAAACCCAACACCAACTCAGCCCAGGGCTGAAACTAAACCAGTGCTGATACAGAGACTCACTCCAGCACAGATGAAGGAAAAGAGAGACAAGGGGCTTTGCTTTAAATGTGACAACAAGTAGGGACCTGGCCATAGGTGTTGAGGACCCAAAATATTCTTGATAGAGGAATTAGAGGAGGAGATGGAGGATAAGAATTTTATTCCTGAAGACCTGATTGATCTAGGAGACCCTCAGGAAGAAGGCAAGGAGGGAATCGACATATCCCTTCATGCAATCATTGGAAATCCCAATCCTAGAACCATGAGGGTGTCAATTAAGCTGAGTGGCCATAATTTTATGGCCTTAATTGACACAGGAAGTACACATAATTTCATACATCCAAGGGTAGAAAGAACAATAGGAATGAAGGTTCTCAAACACAAACCTATTGGAGTAAACATTGCAGATGGTTCCAAGCCATGGAGTGAGGGAAGCTGCTCAGATATCAAACTGATGATTCAAAGTGATCAGTTTGTCACTCGGGCTTATGTCATACAGCTGGGAGGATGCGATATGGTACTAGGAATTCAGTGGCTCAAGGGTTTAGGGCCCATTCTTTGGGACTTTTCAGCCTTACAAATGGAATTCCAAAAGGAGGGGAAGAGGGTCCTAATTCATGGAATGAGAGTGGAGAATTCAGAAGTGGACTGCAGTCCAACCTTCTTACAAGAATTGAGGAGAGTCGAAGAAGGACTGATTTTGCAAATTTGGGAGATGGGATCAGTTCACAATAAAATTCCAGAACAGATTGAGAAACTGCTGCTAGAATTCATGGAAGTATTTCAAGAGCCAAAAGGAATTCCACCTAGCAGATCACATGATCATTCTACAGATACCCCTACTACCAAAAATCTGAGATTGAAAAAGTAATCAAGGAGTTGTTAGCCATGGGTACTATAAGACCCAGCCAAAGCCCCTTTTCATCACCAGTCCTATTAGTTAGGAAGGCTGATGGGTCCTGGAGAATGTGTGTGGACTACCGTGCCCTCAACAAGGAGACTGTGAAAGACAAATTTCCCATACCAGTTGTGGAAGAATTATTAGATGAACTCCATGGTTCTCAAATTTTTTCCAAGTTAGACCTCCGATCAGGCTTCCACCAAATCAGAATGAAGGAAGAAGATATCCCCAAGACAGCTTTTAGGACTCACGAAGGGCACTATGAATTTCTGGTGATGCCTTTCGGCCTCACAAATGCCCTTTCCACTTTTCAAGGGTTGATGAATGATATTTTTCGACCCTATCTTAGAAAATTTGTGCTAGTTTTCTTCGATGACATTCTAGTCTACATCCATAATGTGGAAAAGCATGAGAGACATCTAAGGATGGTATTTGAGACTCTAGTATGACATAAGTTATTTACCAAACAGTCCAAATGTAAATTTGCAAGCAGTGAAATCGAATATTTGGGGCATATCGTATCAGGACAGGGAGTTCATGCTGACCCCAGCAAGGTAGAGTCAATGATCAAGTGGCCTAAACTAAAAACACTCAAATCACTAAAGGGTTTTTTAGGTTTAACAGGCTACTACCGCAGATTCTTCAAGGGTTACGGGGTGATTGCAGGCCCCTTGACCAAACTACTGAAAAAGGGGGCCTTTAAATGGGGTTCAGAAGCAGACCAAGCCTTTGAGCAATTAAAAAAGGCAGTGTCAACCCCCCCGGTCCTAGCACTACCAGATTTCAACCAAAGCTTCATAGTGGAATGTGATGCCTCAGGTATAGGACTCGGTGCTGTGCTAATGCAAGGGGGCCGACCCATATCTTACTTCAACAAAAGTCTAAAAGGGAGAGAACTATCACTATCGACTTATGAGAAGGAATTCTTGGCACTAGTCACAGCTGTTCAGAAATGGAGGCCTTACTTATTGGGCCAAGCCTTTAAGGTTAAGACAGATCAATAGAGCCTCAAGTATTTGTTAGAGCAGCGGGTTGGAACACCCACACAACAAAAATGGCTATCCAAATTGATTGGATATGACTTTGTGGTCGAGTTTCGAGCAGGAAGGGAAAACCTAGTAGCTGACGCACTTTCTAGGCAAGAGGATACTATAGAAAAAGGTACACTATAGGCTATCTCTACTCCAATTGTTAATTGGGCTGATCAGTTAAAGGATGCTTATAAAGCTGATACAGAAATTCAAACTATCTTACAAGAACTAGACCAAGAGACCATAGGGTCCTTGAAATATTAGCTTAGGGGAGGGATTTTATACTATAAACACAGAGTCTACATAAGTCAGTCCAGCCCTATAAAAAATGACATACTGACTTATATTCATGACAGTCCACCTTCAGGGCACACGGGGTTTGAGAGAACACTTAACCGGGCAAGGAAAGATTTCTTTTGGGTAGGGATGAAATCAGACATACAAACTTATATAAAACAATGTGAAGTTTGTCAGAGAGCAAAATGAGAAAACACAAAACCCTCAGGGCTCTTACAACCTTTACCTATACCCACTGGATTTTATAGAAGGGCTACCAAAATCTAATCAATACTCAGTTATTATGGTAGTTGTGGATAGGTTTACCAAATATGCCCATTTTATTCCTGTTTCCCACCCCTACAACGCGACTAAAATCGCCAACCTGTTCTCTCAAAATGTAATGAAGCTACACAGGCTCCCAAACAACATAGTATCAGACTGGGATCCTACCTTCACCAGCAAGTTTTGGGGAGAATTATTTCAAATTCAAGGGATCAAGCTGCTGATGTCTACAACATACCACCCCCAAACCGACGGGCAGACAAAGGCAACCAACAAAACATTGGAAGGGTACCTAAGGTGCTATGTGGGTGATAACCTGAAGGGTTGGTCCAATTGGCTAACCATGGCCGAATATTGCTACAATACCAGCTACCACTCATCCCTCAAATCTACCCCGTTTGAAGCAACCTACGGCTACCCGCCCCCAAGCCTTACAGACTACATCCCCGGTTCAACAAAAAATCAAGCAGCAGAAGAACATTTACAACACAGGACAAAACAGATTGAAGAAATTAAGCATAACTTAGCTCGAGCTCAGGAGAGACAAAAGAAACAAGCAGATAAGGGCAGAAAATAAACTCAATTCAAAGAAGGGGAATGGGTTTACCTGCGGCTCCAGCCATACCGACAATCCAGCATGCCAATAAATAAAAATGTGAAGTTAGCATATAAATACTTCGGGCCATTCAAAATCTTAAAGAAGGTGGGGGAAGTGGCTTACCAACTAGACCTTCCCAAGGAAGCCCGAATCCATAACACATTCCACGTCTCACTGTTGAAGAAATGGGTTGGAAAGGGAATTATTCCTGAACCGAAGCTACCCATTCTCGAAACCAAACAGAAATCCCAGCCCGAACCAGCAAAGATACTCGACTGAAGAAGCCAACTTTCAAGGAGGAAGACGAAGGAAGAAGTTCTGTTAAGGTGGGAAGGACAACCCAAGGAAGACGCCGTTTGGGTCGAAGAAGCATGGTTAAAAGATTCTTACCCTCACCTTGAGGGCAAGGTTTTTTAAGGGGGAGAGAGTTGTAACAGTCCGGCTGCATGAAAGAGCAAAACCAAAGTTGAAGCCGGAGAAGAAATGAGGGAGGCGTGTTGGAGAAGACTACCTGCAGCAAGAAAGATAAAGTTAGCACGTGTATGGCCAAGATCGGTTTAAGTGGTACTTATATGGAGGGTTGAGATGAGGAAGTCCTTGCGGCAGACAGCTGGCAGGGAATTAGTTCAAAGGCAAACGACACCGTTTGAGAGAAGAAAAAGAGTCCAAATAAAACACAGATAAATAAAGACAGATGGCAAGCCCATCTGTCATTCCGAAAACTCAATTGACTAAGAATTACAATAAAAGGGGGGAAAAGGGGTTGCAGAGAGGCAGGAAATTGCTTTGAAGCAAATCTCATTCACCCAGGAGGCCCGGGCTACCTCGAAGTTGCCTAGAAAATCTAGATTAGGGTTTATTACATCGCATTGTTATTTCTATTCTATTTCCTTAGATTATTTCCCTTCAATTGTTTCAATTTCCTGAATTTTACATGTAAGGCTCAGGTTCAAGAAAAGCAATAATAATAATCTTTCCCTTCAATTACTAAGAACATTACAAGTGGTATCAGAGCCACGATTCTTGGATGGCTGAAGGAACAACGGTTTCACAACTGATAGAAACAGTATCAGGGATGAAACAACAACAGGAGGCGCAACAACAAAACCAGCAGAATCAACAGCAAATATTGGAGGACATAGTTCAACAATTAAGAAACATGTCTACCAGGATAGACCAGATGGCCAAGGCCCACGGAAAAAGGCCCATGGGCTCCCCCCTAATTCTCCCACCAGGTCAGTCAATGGAAATACAAGGCACGAAGTAGTCCCTCCTCCTTGCAATTTATGAGTCGCAAACTCTTGAAGTACTAAGGGAAAATTAAGCTTTTGAAGCATATGGAATCTCCTTGGATTTCTATCTTAATTAATTTAGTTGAATCAAACCTAGGAAAGCAGATGGGATTTAAAAAAAAAAAACAACACCACCATAGCAATTATAAGACAAACCAAACACCAAGCAACTTACCTTAGGTAGGGCATACTAGGGGTTTTAATTCCTTCCCTTTACGCAACCAGTCCCTTGCCTTAGAATCTCTGAAAGACCAGTTAAGTTCCCTAGTGACCATAATACTAGGTGGTGACTCCCTTACACAAAAGAAAAACCCGAAATCAATCGAGGGTCACAGCGATGCCGCGCTCTGCAGCAAGGGTGCATCAGGATGGTGACTCCACTAGGGATTTAGGACTAGGCTTGGTTATTTGTTTGTTTATGCTATGTGTTATTGGTTTTTGTTTTCTTACATGAATGATACTTTGCTTAAAAGCTTTAGAATACATCTTTACATTCTGTCATACATGGTATAGTCATGCATCACTTTATTATTATTATCTTTTTGAGGGCACACACATTTAACTTTAGGTTAAGTGGGGAACTAGCAGCTTGCCTTATGACTTGAGTTAAGGTTTAAGTTTGTGGAAACCCTAACTCTTTGCTGAGTGTTTAGACTGATAATGATTGGTACATGTGCCATCCCATTATCTGCTGAACCCCCATATTGCCTTTACGAGGGCGATCACTAGGACAACAAGATACCTTTTTTTAGAGACCAAGTAGTAAGCCTACCATATGTCTCACGTAAAGGAACTAGAACCTATCCTTAAGTTGTATGCTCTATAATATCTTTTGGATCAAAACAAGTCTAACCCCAAGGCATCTTGAATTGTAGGACTTGTGAATGGAATGGCCACCATCACTAAATCTTCCATCATAGAGTATGGGAAAAATTCTGAATTGTCATAATTGATTGAAGGAGACTACCTTAGAAGCGATGCTAAGAAGATGTCACCAATGAAGAACCTGAATTGCATTATGAATGAGGTGAACAAGTTAACGACTCATTTTCAGAATGTAGATAAAGATGCATTTTTTAGGAAATATGGACATTTGGTGGAAATTGCAAGGGTAGAAGTTTAAGCCCAGTTGTGCGAGCTTTAGTTCATTTTTGAGATCTAGACTACCGGTGTTTTTCTTTTGGAGGCATAGACATATGTCCCACTGTTAAGGAGTATAGGATGTTGACTGAGTTTCCAAACAATCTATATTGGATTTATTTGCCTTTGAGATCTGACAAGATCATCCCTGAATTGTCAAAACTGCTTAGAATCTCCAACTTGGAAAAGTTTTTGGAAAAGAATGCTACTGGTTTGAAATGGAGGATGCTAGAAATTGAACAAAAGAAGTTAGGATTAGAAAAGGAGAGATTGATTGCCTTGGGCATATTTGGGCTTGTGTTGTTCCCAAGCCAGACGGGTGTAGTGAGTTTGGAGGCCGCCATTGCTTATGTAGAGTATGAGAATACACAAATCAATCTAGTGGCTGCTATTTTAGTTGAAACCATCTTGACACTTAACCATTGTAGGAGGACTGGAAAAGGAGAAATGAGATGTTGCACGTAATTGTTGTATATTTGGATGATTAGCCATATCGAAACAAAAAAGCCTGTCTTCAATAATTTTTGGTGGTTCACCCAAAGACCCTTGAAGTTAGTAAAAGAAGAAGAATGGGGAGATCTAGACAACCAAGGTTGGGTTGACAAATTAGAAGGTTTGCCTAATAGTGATTTTAAGTGGAGAGCCCCATGGGTAATGATAGTGAAAGTCCTAATGAGTTATGGACAAAGATGTTGGGTGCCATTGGTAGGGATTACAGGTTATGTGAGTTACGCTCCTGTCTTAGTGGTAAGGCAACTTGGGGGCATGCAGTTTGTTCCAAGGACTATGGGAATTGCTCAATTTTTTGGTTTGTTCAAAGATCCCATTGCACAAGAAGTTTTGGAGATCATTAAACAAGATTGGAAGCATCTGGTTTTGATTGAGATAGAAGGTTTAAAGGATCTAAGTGCAAGCGAAGGATATGCAAGATGGAGAGACTTAGCTGTTTCAACCATGCCATGTGTAGGAGCCAAATCTCCCCAAATTATAGAAGAGCCTATTAAGAGAAAAAGGGTAAACAATGAAGAGGAGTTGAGAAGACAGGTGAAAAAACTTCGGATAGAGTTGAGCAAAAGCAGAAAAGACAAGGCAATGTTGGAAGAAATGATGCTAGAAGGGGATAAAAGGAGAGAATTTGTAGATGAGCAAATACAATCTAGAGATGCAAGAATAACAAAGCTTGAGCTAAAGCTAGGTGAGGAGAAGATTGCTAGGAAAGAAAGTGAGAAGGAGCTAGGAGGGATGAGTTTGGATTGGAAGCAAAGTTGCTTTGGACTTGAAGCAATAGAGATCGGCTTTAACGATTGCCAAGGAAGTGCATAATATTATCAAGAAAAATTTGCTCAAGTTCAGTTTTAACTAATGGACCTGATTGGGAAGTATGAGAATTTGAACAAGAAATATATGGAGTTGGAAAGCTGTTTGACGGGGATTGCAAAAAAAGAAAGTAAAAGGAGAGGTTTCGAGGGTGTTGAAGCAGAGTTAGCGTTTAAGAAGAATGAGATAAAAGTTATGAGGATAAAACTTGACAATGAACGTGAAAAGGTGAAGTATTTAGATGAGAAGCTAGTAGCAATGGAAAAAAACAAGGATCAAATTGACACCAACAACACTGCTTTGAACAGAACCAATTTGTTGCTTATAGAAAATATGACCAAGACAAATGAGCAAAGGGACGAAGCTGCTGCACATGCTCAAATTATTGGAATCAATGCGCGGAATATGGGAGGGGACATTATTCGCTATCAATGTGTTGTCGGGCTGGAACATCAGCCCAGGCCACGCGACTGGGCTAAGTCCAGCCCTGTAGCTGGTAGGCCCAATTTTTCCTTCTTTGGGCCGGGTTTGGCCCAACCCAAATGAGTGGGCCCGACAAAAAAATATTTATTCAAAAAATCATTTTGGAAAATCTGTGATTTCCCTGCGTATTTTTCTACGTCATTTTGATTAATATCGGTTTGTATTTTTATACAATAAAAATACAAATCTGGTTTAAAATACTCGATTTTCGTAAAAAAAAAAACGTCTTTGCTTTCATGCATACGACCAAGTCTACTCCCAATATTAAAAAGGTAGTTTTTTTATAGACATTAAAACAATTAGGTTTTACCTCATAAGATAAGAAGCCTTCTTACTAAGGAGGGCTTTTCTTGAACCATAGACGGACCAACAATTAAAAAACATGGCAAGACCTTAGAATTTTTTCAGATAATAAAACAATGCAGCTTACTTTAGGTATGACGTATATGGGGTGCTAATACCTTCCCTTTATGAAATTAGTCTTCGTACCTGATCTCTGAGATCAGTTAGGGTTCCTAGTAACCAAAAACTAGGTGGGACTCCCATTCCATTTTTTCCACTAATTAAAAGACAAGAATTCCTTGTCTTTCTATATCTGCCAAGATAGACAGACATATCACACCTGATGAGGGTGGTGGGCAATCACCACGACACTGCATACGTGCGACAGAATGGCGACTCCACTAGGGACCTTGTGGACTAAGCATTGTTTTGTTTGATTTTTGTGATTGGTTTTGTGCGTGTTTGTTGTTAAGATGCTTATTTTATTTACACGCTTTAATTTCTATACATATTTGTTCATACATTGTATAGAATTGTTTCATGCATCATTCTTATTATGTGAGAGTTTATACTGGAAAATTTCAGGTTAAGTGGGGGACTAACAACTTAGCTTATGACTTTTAGTCAAGGTTTGAGTTTGTGTAAACCCCAACTCTTCACTGAGTGCTTTGACTGGTAATGATTGGTCCATATGTCATCCCATTACCTACTGATCCCCCATATTGCCTTGACAAGGGCAATCACTAGGACAACAAGAGGCCTTTTTTAGAGCCTAAGCAGTCAACTTACCTTTTGTCTCACATAAAAGACCTAAAACTTGCCTTTAGGGTGTATGCTCCCTACCTTTTGTTTTGAAACAAAACAAACCCTTCTCAAAGCATTTTTGAACTTAAGACTTGTGGGTGACATAATGGCCGTCACTCAGGAAATTTTCATTGTAGAGTTTGGATAAGAAACAAGATTCTTGTTTCATCATACAAAAGTTGCGACCATATGTCCCCCCTTGAAGGGCAAGTTTATCATATAGAACACTCATTTGTTTAAACATGCATGCCCATCAGTTTGGGATAAAGGTCCCCTCAATTCTGTTTTCCTCGCCAAAATCAAGAGTTGTCGACATCCGTTAGTGTCAAGAAGGATTCGCTCAAGCCTCCAATCAAGAAACATAGCTTGTGGTAATATGGTTCTCTGTTCCAACATGGAATCAGCTAGTGACCTGTGCTGAGATGCCATCTATGAAATGCCGACACGCTCATCAATAGGGACTATGGGGAAATGTAGGCTTTTGTCTAAGGAGTACAACAAGTTGACCTACAAATCCTTTTTCACAAACCTACACGGCCAAAGAACCAACATTGTCTTTGGTTTCCTTATCCAAAGCATAATCAGGAATGAATATAAGTTTTCCTTTGTTTCAACTAACGGTTTGAATACCCATACATAAATCCCCTTTGATTTTCTTCCACAGCACGTGGAGATTGTGTCATCAACAAATCAAGGAATTCTACTTTGTCGCACACATAATAAATCATGTTATTGTGTGGGCGACCTTTCTATCCAACAATGGCAAAAGATCTCGAATCCAAAGACACAATATGATACCATAGAATTTAACCTAATGATTGAAAGGTCAAAGCCTTTATGATACAAGATTGTTAGATTCTCGAAGCCCAAGTGTCGCTCACATAAAGAATTCTATATGTACCACTACATTAGAGTCGAGTTGTTTGAATCAACAACTTGGAAATGGAAGTTGTTGGACAAAGTGAAGTTGTCTCATGAAGAATCCCTCCATCACATAACAAAAGTATCTATTAATGGCTCACTTCATTGACTTACTTGGAAGTGAAACGTCTTTTCCTTTAATGTAAAAAGAGAGTCCTTATTTGCTAGTAGGGGAAGTGGGAATAAATAATGATTCTCACTTCATTGACTTACTTGGAAGAGAAACGTCTTTGCCTTTAATGTAAAAAGAGAGAATCATTATTTATTCCCACTTCCCCTGCTAGCCTCTTAGGGCAATGATAACAAAGATGTCAGACTTACTAAATACAAAGGAAAGCTCGCCATGACTTGCATTGATAGGGAGAGAAATTTCATGGAAATATGGATCATGGAGGATAATGACAGAAAACAATGGAGAAAAAGGCATTCAATAAACATAGGGGTTTTAACAAGGAAAAAACCCCACATAAGTCCTTTGGCCTTCTGATGTCTAATGTTGTGTTGATGGGAGAATATTTTCCTGATGTGATATTCTTCAACTTTAAGACTGGGCACATTATCTGCTATGATTAGGGAAGGGTCTGCTCCATGAATGCTTCCCATTTCAGCTCACCTTTGCCACCAAGGAAAAAGCACAGTTAGTTCATTGCCCCAAGGCATGGTTCTCTAGATGGAATAATCCAAATGAGATATGAAGAATTGAAAGAAATTCAAAGATAATGTTAGAAGGTTGGTGAGCAAGACATGGGCAGATTTTGTGAAGAATGATATCCACGATCATATCGTCAATAGGCCATCACCAATGAATGATAACAAGACATGGATAATCGATGAAGAAGTTGTTTAGAAATGTCATGTTGTCAATTTTGTTGCCCATCACTATGTTTTGGGATCACATATCATTTTTTAATGGATTAAGCTTTATTCTTAGTCTTATTATTGTCTTGAAATAAAGAGATGTTTCGTTCAAATTTTATTTTGGAAAAATATTTTGATTGAACTCCAACACGCAAAATTAAAAGTCTTTTGATTCCAGAAAAGACTTGATGTTCGTTAAAATGACAAGAGATGACTGAACCAATTTTAAGCTCACACACCACAAAATTAAACCACACATTGTATAGCTAAGTTTTAGCAGTATGCCTAATGACATGTAGTGGATTCGCCAGTTATGGATTCGCAAATCATGGCTCTTTGCAAATCCAAATCATTACACTAGATGATGTTAAAATTTATCGGTTTTAATCAACATTGCTTGAAATGAAAAAAGACAATCTTTTTTATGCTTTCACTTTCTAAAGATTATATCCCTTATGGTCCTTATTTGAGCCTTATAGAATATTTCTTTCAAAGAAACCCTGACTAGGATCACACTCCACATCGGGGGCAAATAAGAGATATTTTGAAGACACTGATAAATCAATAGAAAAGAGAAGGATAGGAACAAAAGCCTAATGTTTGAGATAGGGCTAAAAAAAATAAACATGGACTGGGGGTAAAAAATACTGATGTTGGTTTTTCTTTATCATCCAGACAAAGCAGTGAAAATGGGCGCTGGAATCAATCAAGTCACAATTATTAGACACAGCAAAGGCCAAAAGTCAAAAACAAAAAAGTATTGAGCTACAAACATGACTTTTAAGGTTCGTGATAAAGCCTTTCAAATTGATCAAGATTGGTCATTCATCAAAAAATAGATTATGACCCATGTTAAGAGAATTTTGATTTTGCCTTTAACATGACTTTATGTCATTCCTCTGCAACAACAACAATAGAAAGAGAGTTGATGGATAATTGATGTTGATCCTAGATCTTTGAAACCCTCAAACACATTTTGAACTAGTGAAATCCCTTTCTTTCGTAACCTTGAATCATAGCCTGCATTATGTGCTTTGAAAAGCCTTTTTTGATCAAGTAAGCAATCTGAACTGATAAATAGCGCTCTCAAAAGCTTGAAGAGCCTTTTTATAAGAGTCATAGCTTCATGAATTAAGGTCTCTCAAAAGCTCGAAGAGCCTTTTCATAAGAGTCATAACTTCATGAATTAAGCTATTGGTTATTATGCATGCTAATAAAATAAGAGCTCAAAAAAAAAAAACAACCTCTCTTAATAAAGCTTGAGGTTTCACATGAGCATCTTGTTTTTAAAATTCACACAATGGTCACCTTATCTCGGACCATCAAAGATATACCCAAAATCAGAGTTTAAAATGGATAAAAAAAAACATGGGAAAAGACATTTTAATCCTACAATAGGTCAATTTCTATTTTCAAAATACATGACAATCAAGAAACTGTGTATTTTGAATAACATGTGTTGGATCATTGATAAAAAAACTTGATTTTCTAAAGGACATCTCTGATTTCATTTCAACAAACTAGACTTTGAATAGACATGATCTTTGAAATGTGAGAATTGATTCCAGAATAAGGAAGATTGTCGAACAAAGAAGAACATCGATTGAATTTGCGAAATCCTTAACATAAATGATATTGACACTTCTCGACACTCCTTGAGAAGTGGGGCAGCCAAGGGCAATGCATTTGAAACCTAAAAAAGAAGAGGCAAAATTCAGATTAGCTGGGGGCAAATAAAGAATTAAATGCCAAGTCAACAAGTCCACTAAAGTTATGATTAGCATCTGGTA
This sequence comes from Populus davidiana x Populus alba var. pyramidalis, assembly GCA_027475595.1. Lineage (NCBI taxonomy): Eukaryota > Viridiplantae > Streptophyta > Magnoliopsida > Malpighiales > Salicaceae > Populus > Populus davidiana x Populus alba var. pyramidalis. The sequence goes on from JANKYH010000585.1 coordinate 67,153, forward strand.
ATGACAAGAACCTCCTGCGAGCATGTTCAGATCAACTAGGGGCAATGTTCAAAAACATCATGTGACCTAGTGAACCCCCGTCAGCAATCGACATGTTTTGATAAATTTTCGACCCATGTTTTGATAAATTTTTAGAAAAATCCAAAAATAGATAAAAAAACAACAAAAATCCAAAAAAATATGTTTTTTTAATATATTTTCATCATTTTAGCATTTTCAACGTCGTCTAAAAAAGAATTTAAATTTTTAAGGGTCTTTCGAACGCGTTCGACTTTTCACATGTCATTTTTAAAATCATTGATTTTCCTCATAGAGTCGACGTTGATACTGCTTGTTTTAAAAAAATACAAAAAAATAAGAAAAAATTAAAATTTACAAAAAAAAGAAGTTGAGGGACCAAGTTTGGAGACCTAACAACATATTTGCCTATAAATAGGAGTTTCCAACACTTGCACAAAGGGGGACAATTTTGCAAATTCAAAAGGAACACAAGAAACCCTATGGGGCAAACCCTTCTTTGAAGCATTTTGAACTCAAGACTTGTCGGTGACATAATGGTCGTCACTCAGAAAATTTTCATTGTAGAGTTTGGGCAAGAATCACGATTCTTGTTTCATCATACAAGAGTTACGACCATATGTCACCCCTCGAAGGGCGAGTTCATCATATAGATTACATGTTCATACATTTGTCATGCATGCACCGAGATGAAAAGTAGGTCCCCTATGAGTGTACAACACCCGACATTGAATGAAAAAACATGAAAGATGAAGAGTGCTCGCCGTAACATCCATTTTTAAGAAGAGTTGGACTTTCTAAAGACATGTGTGACTCGCCTCTAGCTTACTCGAGCAAATACTGAAAAATAACTCTAGGAAAGTTCCTTCCAACCGACCAATCTTCTTTGTTCAAAACCCAACAACGACTCTGCCTAAAGAAATTAGGGGAAAACGTGGTCAAGACCCTCAACACAATCCTGTATTTCTATAAAATCTTTTGTGGGAAGACTGACCGAAGGGGAATTACACCATCGTTGCAGAATGGAGTCTGTTATTGTTAAAAAAAAAAAACTACCTCAGTTTGATCATGCCTATAAAACTTCTTGATTTTTGTTTCAACTTGTTCCAGTTTTTGTTGGTAATTTGGCCTAAAATTCCACTAGACTTTCCTTGACAAATGAGCCTTTATTGTTAATAGGATCATGTGCTAATAACATACCTTCATTTTTGTTGTTGTTTCATGCAAATAACACATTGAGCATAACCTTTAAGCATGAAACCATTACACCAAGAATCTTTGGGTATGTTTCCCCATTTCTTCCAAAACTATGCATGATCGCACATGTTCACAAGGATTTTTGGGAATTCAAAGTTTAGTACAAAAACATAAATCATGTTGATGTTTGTCCAAAGCAAACGAGTTTTGGAAATTCAGGTGATTCCTTAGAAAGGTAACTATACACCTAGAAAACCTAAAAAAAAAACAGAGAAGAAAAAAAAAACATCATGAAGTGACTCCAAAAGCTGAGTTTTATTTGAATGAATAATGAGAAATCACATTGTATACTTGCATGAAAGCAAGGCTTACCGATCCTAAAGCATGAGTTTGAAATGAAGAAAGACCATCTTTAATAATCTTTTCACGAGGCTAAAATATATCATTTGCAATCCCCTTTTGAGCCTAATGCTTTTCTTGAGATAAATAACCTTGGCTAGGATCACATCCCACACTGGGGGCAAGTGCGATGACATAGAAAAAACCTTAATGATTGAAAGTGCCCAAGCAACACTAGGGGCATAAAAGAAAATCTAGGGGCCATGAAGGATCAAAAGTTTTGAGCATAAAAAAAAACAATATGATGATGCTCAAAACCATATGAAGAAAACAAAAGCAAAGAGAAATTGCCCAAGCCCATCACTAGCGGGCACGATAGACAATTTTTGATAGACATTCAAATGACAAAAGGTCAAGAAACAAGCACAAGTGATCCTTAGTTTTCAAATCCCTTAAACACTTTTTGAGCTTGTAAATATCCTTTTTCTTCATAACCAATAGCCCAAGTCTACATTACGTGCCTAATCAAGCCCCTTCTGATCAAAGGCAAGCAATCTGAATCGGCAAGCAGTGCTTTCTCATGCGAACTAAATCATTATTCATGCAAATAAAATAAATGCTTTGAAAATCCGTTCTCTGTAACCCTCAAATTGAAATTTGAACTATTTTTGACAAACCAAGCATCACTTCACATTGTTCATCAAAAGCAAAACATAAATGTTTTCATCACTTCTGAAAACCTCTCAATAGGAATCACTTGAATTTCTTCAGAATGAGTTCACTTTGAATCGACGTCAAAATGATTTCTGTGTCTGGAATAGCTTTGAAATTCCAAAAATTTCTACATGAAAACAACTCTTTGTCAAACCTTCCTTCACATAGCCTCATCCCCAAACCTGATTTGAATATTTGGGGGCATGATCAAGCTAGGGGGTAATCAAAAACATCTGGTAGAGTTGGCTCCATGATTCCTTTTTCTAAAAAACTGTCGGGCAAAATTGGCAACCCTTGAGATAAAGGGCCGGAGGATAAATAAGTATGATGATATCAAGTCTTTCCTAGGGGTCAAGATCACAAGAGATGACTCGGGTAAGCAAGAGCGAAAAAGCCATCGAAGTTCACTACCAACACTCGAACTTTTGAGAAAAGAAAGACACCATGAAGAAATGGGGACCTATATTTCTCAGGTAAGTATACATGTATATTGGCCATAATGCATTGCTTTCAACATTGTCAGATCGGTGTTTCATCATCACCTTTTGGGTAGTGCGCTAACCCTACCTCATTTTGAGTGCGCTTTTAAGCCATCATCTCTTGTGTAGTGCGTTTTCTAACCCTACCTCATTTCGAGTGGGCCTTTGAGCCTTCAGCTCCTTTTGTGTGTGCCTTTGAGCCATCATCTCGAGTAGTGCATTTTCTAACCCTACCTCATTTCGAGTGTGCCTTTGAGCAACCATCTTTTGGGTAGTGTGTTTTCTAACCCTACCTCCTTTTCGAGTGTGCCTTTGAGCCACCATCTCTTGGGTAGTGCGTTTTCTAACCCTACCTCTTTTCGAGTGCACATTTGAGCCCTCACCTCCTTTTGAGCGTGCCTTTGAGCCCTCACTTCTTAGGTAGTGCGTTTTCTAACCCTACCTCATTTTGAGCACGCCTTTGAGCCATCACTTCTCAGGTAGTGCGTTTTCTAACCCTACCTCCTTTCGAGTGTGCCTTTGAGCCATTGTCAACATTTTTCTGGGTAGGTCACCCATTATAACGCGACCAATTCTCCATGTTTTTTTTACCTAGGTAGGTCACCCATTACAATGAGGCTATTCTTCCACTTGGGTAGGTCACCCATTACAATGAGACCACTCTTTCCTTTTACTCTGGGTAGGTCACCCATTACAATGAGACCGCACTTCACATTGTTTCCATTTGGGTAGGTCACCCATCATAATGAGACCGTTTTTCATATTTTTTTTCATCTGGGTAGGTTACCCATTACAATGAGACCGTACTTCACATTCTTTCTATCTAGGTAGGTCACCCATCATAATGAGACCTTTTTCACATTCTTTCCACCTGGGTAGATCACCCATTACAATGAGACCACTTTGTACACATTCTTTTGTTTTGGTTAAATGAGGTCGCTAAATGGGATTTCAAGTAGCTTTGGTTAAAGGGAATCACCGGATGGGATTTCAGGTTAACCGAGCTACGTATATTTTTTTGGTTTTGGTTTAATGAGGTCACCAGATGGGACTCATGTAGCTTTGGTTAAAGGGATTCGCTAGATGGTATTTCAGGTTGACCGAGCTACCCATATTTTTTAGTTCCCGTTTAATGAGGTTGTCAGATGGGATCTCAGGTAGCTTTGGTTAAAGGGAATCGCCAGATGAGATTTCAGGTTGACCGAGCTACCCACTTTTTTTTTAGTTCTAGTTTAATAAGGTCGCCAGATGGGATTTCAGGTTAACCGAGCTCCACATATTTTTTAGTTCCAGTTGAATGAGGTCGCCAGATGGGATCTCAGGTGGCTTTAGTAAAAGGGAATCGCCAGATGGAATTTCAGGTTGACTGAACTACACACAGTTTTTAGTTCCAGTTAATGAGGTCACCAGATGGGATCTCAGGTGGCTTTGGTTAAAGGGAATCGCCATAAGGGATTTTAGGTTGACTGAGCTACACACATTCTTTGGTTTTGGTTAAAGAAGGTCGCCAGATGGGATCTAAAGTTAACGGAGAAAAAAAAACAAAGAGAGAAAGTTCCAACCCTGCCATCATGAAGAACATTTTTATTCGGTTCTGGTTAAAGGAGATCATCAGATGGGATCTCAGGTTAACGAAAAAAAAAAAGAGACAAAGAGAAAAAAAGAAAAATAAAAAAGAGAGTAAGGTCTTTAGATGAGTGGATTCAACAAGTTAGGAAGACAAGTTTTTCTTTACAAAGCTTACTATGCAAAACATTGAGGAGTTTTGCTTCGTAAGCATTGTAAAGAGGGGGCATTTTTTGCTACCCAATTGTTTACCCATGTTTTGATAAATTTTCAGAAAAATCCAAAAATAGAGAAAAAATAACAAAAATCCAAAAAAATATATGTTTTTTTAATATATTTTCATCATTTTAGCATTTTCAACGTCGTCTAAAAAAGAATTTAAATTTTTAAGGGTCTTTCAAACGCGTTCGACTTTTCACTTGTCATTTTTAAAATCATTGATTTTCCTCATAGAGTCGACGTTGATACTGCTCGTTTTAAAAAAAAATACAAAAAAAATAAGAAAAAATCAGAATTTACAAAAAAAGAAGTTGAGTGACCAAGTTTGGAGACCTAGCAACATATTTGCCTATAAATAGGAGTTTCCAACACTTGTACAAAGGGGGGCAATTTTGCAAATTCAAAAGGAACACAAGAAACCCTAAACCTAGTCCAAACTCTAACCGTACGGCAGCGTTCCCACTTGGCAAAACAGAGCAGCCGCTGCCCCCCACTGGTTGTTGATTTTTTTTTTCTTGGTCGCTCACCTCCCAGCCATCTTCATCTCACCCAGCTGTTGTGGCCTCACTATCTCCTTCTCCAGCCACCATCCCCCTCTGCTACAGCTATCCTCAACCATTCCCCCTGTAGCCGGCCAAAGCCTTTCCTTTACCTTAACTAAAACCGATCCAAACTTGCAGATCCCTCAGTCATTTCAGCCTCCCCTCCTTTTGGATTTTGGCTTTCTTCCCCTGCATTTCCTTCCTGGTTGCAACCTCCCCGCAACAAAGCTCCAATCGGCCTTTAGCTGGCAACATACCGATCATCTTCCTCTGTGAACACAGAGCCTCTCCCTCATAAAAACCAGCCACTGCTCTTCTTCCTCCAGCCACTCACAATAGACCAGCCCGAACACAGCGGCGCTCCCAGACCTAAATATGTCCGTCATCTTCCTCTAACTCATCCTGCACAGCGCCATTGCCGCCCAACCACCAGACCTGTCACCAGGTGAAGAAGGAAAGAACGGATGCCAGGAAGAAGAAAGAAGACAGAAAAGAATAGATCTAAAAAAGGAAAATCAGAATAGATCTGGACAGAAATGGAGTAAAATCGATTATTGCGTGTGTTCTCTTTTCTTGTTTTACAGGTCACCACTGATGCAGGAGTGAGGAGGAGATCGTGCGGTTTCAGATCCAACGGACTGCGCTCCAACAGTACCAGCGGCGCGTGGGTTTCAGATGAACGTGAATGTGTGGTTCATATTTTTTTATGAATTTGATTTTTTATTTATGATAAAATTACAAAGAATAAAGAAGAATTTAATATTTTGATTTGCTCACGGTCAAGAATTATGAACTTATACGTAAGTTGTATTTCTAATATCCGATGAAAAAACAAAAAATTTAAAACTTCTTTAACACATCAAAGCCACGAAGCAGCTTACCTCAGGCAAGGTGCGTTAAAGGTGCTAATACCTTCCCTAACCAGAACCAGTCCCTTACCCACGAATCTCTGACAAGACCAGTACATTCGATTTCCTAGTAGCCTTCAATAAATTACTAGGTGGCGAATCCTAATGAACCAATCAACAACAAAACGCATAACAAAAAAATTTGCCAGCCGATGTCGCGTGGGTGACATGAGACAAAAAGATGTAGTTGAAGAGCATTTTCATGTCATCATCCTTTGAAAAATGGATATTGATCAGTGTGGCCATATAGTTGCATTTGAATGAATGATAAAAGGATGCAATTCACCAAGATGGAAAGTGGCACAAAGATATACTTGAAGGACATCTTCATGTCGTCATTCTTTGAAAAGTGGATATTGATCGATGTGGGCATATAGTTGAATTTGAATGAATGATAAAAGGAAGCAATTTACCAAGTCTGATTGTGGAGCAAAGATGTACCTAAAGGACATCTTCATATCGTCATCCTTTGAAATATGGATATCGACTGATGTGGGCATACAGTTGCAATTAAATGAATACTGAAAAGATGCACACCACTGGGACTGATAGTGGAACAAAGATGTACGTGAAGGACATTTTCATATCATCATCCTTTGAAACATGACTATTGATTGACGAGGACACATGATTGAATAAGAATGAATGGTGAAAAGAGGCACACCTCCAAGATTGGTTATGGAACAATGTTGCACTTGAAGGATAATTCCATATTGAAAGATGTTATCACACAACTGCATTAAATGAATGTCGGAAAGGCACCCACTTTGAAGGCTGACTGTGGGAAAATTTGTTTTGAACCCAAATGCACACTTCACCGCATGAGTTTGGGTGACAAAACCAACATCATTGATGAGGCCGAGACATTTCTTTTCACAATCTGATTAGAAGAGCTGAGAGGAATGTATTGAGAAGAACACTAAGCATACAACCATGAGCCTTTGTACTGCAAGCTAATAGATGCATGTCTGGATGATTGGATAGTTTCCAAGAAGATTGATGATAACATATACTTGAAGAGTATTGTTTCAACTGGGGGCAAGTCCATGACTATTTGGCAATCTACAATGAGGTTAAACACTAAAAAACCTCTTGATGGGTGTTGGCAAAACACGCACAACCAATCAAATGACAATTCTTGAGATAATCTAGGAGATGAATGATTTGTTCAACTCCTTCATGACGAATCGAGCAACACCATACTTGGAAGCATGGTCAAGCTTGAGAGAAACATGACTATTGATTGACGAGGACACATGATTGAATAAGAATGAATGGTGAAAAGAGGCACACCTCCAAGATTGGTTATGGAACAATGTTGCACTTGAAGGATAATTCCATATTGAAAGATGTTATCACACAACTGCATTAAATGAATGTCGGAAAGGCACCCACTTTGAAGGCTGACTGTGGGAAAATTTGTTTTGAACCCAAATGCACACTTCACCGCATGAGTTTGGGTGACAAAACCAACATCATTGATGAGGCCGAGACATTTCTTTTCACAATCTGATTAGAAGAGCTGAGAGGAATGTATTGAGAAGAACACTAAGCATACAACCATGAGCCTTTGTACTGCAAGCTAATAGATGCATGTCTGGATGATTGGATAGTTTCCAAGAAGATTGATGATAACATATACTTGAAGAGTATTGTTTCAACTAGGGGCAAGTCCATGACTATTTGGCAATCTACAATGAGGTTAAACACTAAAAAACCTCTTGATGGGTGTTGGCAAAACACGCACAACCAATCAAATGACAATTCTTGAGATAATCTAGGAGATGAATGATTTGTTCAACTCCTTCATGACGAATCGAGCAACACCATACTTGGAAGCATGGTCAAGCTTGAGAAAAACATGACTATTGATTGACGAGGACACATGATTGAATAAGAATGAATGGTGAAAAGAGGCACACCTCCAAGATTGGTTATGGAACAATGTTGCACTTGAAGGATAATTCCATATTGAAAGATGTTATCACACAACTGCATTAAATGAATGTCGGAAAGGCACCCACTTTGAAGGCTGACTGTGGGAAAATTTGTTTTGAACCCAAATGCACACTTCACCGCATGAGTTTGGGTGACAAAACCAACATCATTGATGAGGCCGAGACATTTCTTTTCACAATCTGATTAGAAGAGCTGAGAGGAATGTATTGAGAAGAACACTAAGCATACAACCATTAGCCTTTGTACTGCAAGCTAATAGATGCATGTCTGGATGATTGGATAGTTTCCAAGAAGATTGATGATAACATATACTTGAAGAGTATTGTTTCAACTGGGGGCAAGTCCATGACTATTTGGCAATCTACAATGAGGTTAAACACTAAAAAACCTCTTGATGGGTGTTGGCAAAACACGCACAACCAATCAAATGACAATTCTTGAGATAATCTAGGAGATGAATGATTTGTTCAACTCCTTCATGACGAATCGAGCAACACCATACTTGGAAGCATGGTCAAGCTTGAGAGAAACATGACTATTGATTGACGAGGACACATGATTGAATAAGAATGAATGGTGAAAAGAGGCACACCTCCAAGATTGGTTATGGAACAATGTTGCACTTGAAGGATAATTCCATATTGAAAGATGTTATCACACAACTGCATTAAATGAATGTCGGAAAGGCACCCACTTTGAAGGCTGACTGTGGGAAAATTTGTTTTGAACCCAAATGCACACTTCACCGCATGAGTTTGGGTGACAAAACCAACATCATTGATGAGGCCGAGACATTTCTTTTCACAATCTGATTAGAAGAGCTGAGAGGAATGTATTGAGAAGAACACTAAGCATACAACCATGAGCCTTTGTACTGCAAGCTAATAGATGCATGTCTGGATGATTGGATAGTTTCCAAGAAGATTGACGATAACATATACTTGAAGAGTATTGTTTCAACTGGGGGCAAGTCCATGACTATTTGGCAATCTACAATGAGGTTAAACACTAAAAAACCTCTTGATGGGTGTTGGCAAAACACGCACAACCAATCAAATGACAATTCTTGAGATAATCTAGGAGATGAATGATTTGTTCAACTCCTTCATGACGAATCGAGCAACACCATACTTGGAAGCATGGTCAAGCTTGAGAAAAACATGACTATTGATTGACGAGGACACATGATTGAATAAGAATGAATGGTGAAAAGAGGCACACCTCCAAGATTGGTTATGGAACAATGTTGCACTTGAAGGATAATTCCATATTGAAAGATGTTATCACACAACTGCATTAAATGAATGTCGGAAAGGCACCCACTTTGAAGGCTGACTGTGGGAAAATTTGTTTTGAACCCAAATGCACACTTCACCGCATGAGTTTGGGTGACAAAACCAACATCATTGATGAGGCCGAGACATTTCTTTTCACAATCTGATTAGAAGAGCTGAGAGGAATGTATTGAGAAGAACACTAAGCATACAACCATTAGCCTTTGTACTGCAAGCTAATAGATGCATGTCTGGATGATTGGATAGTTTCCAAGAAGATTGATGATAACATATACTTGAAGAGTATTGTTTCAACTGGGGGCAAGTCCATGACTATTTGGCAATCTACAATGAGGTTAAACACTAAAAAACCTCTTGATGGGTGTTGGCAAAACACGCACAACCAATCAAATGACAATTCTTGAGATAATCTAGGAGATGAATGATTTGTTCAACTCCTTCATGACGAATCGAGCAACACCATACTTGGAAGCATGGTCAAGCTTGAGAGAAACATGACTATTGATTGACGAGGACACATGATTGAATAAGAATGAATGGTGAAAAGAGGCACACCTCCAAGATTGGTTATGGAACAATGTTGCACTTGAAGGATAATTCCATATTGAAAGATGTTATCACACAACTGCATTAAATGAATGTCGGAAAGGCACCCACTTTGAAGGCTGACTGTGGGAAAATTTGTTTTGAACCCAAATGCACACTTCACCGCATGAGTTTGGGTGACAAAACCAACATCATTGATGAGGCCGAGACATTTCTTTTCACAATCTGATTAGAAGAGCTGAGAGGAATGTATTGAGAAGAACACTAAGCATACAACCATGAGCCTTTGTACTGCAAGCTAATAGATGCATGTCTGGATGATTGGATAGTTTCCAAGAAGATTGATGATAACATATACTTGAAGAGTATTGTTTCAACTGGGGGCAAGTCCATGACTATTTGGCAATCTACAATGAGGTTAAACACTAAAAAACCTCTTGATGGGTGTTGGCAAAACACGCACAACCAATCAAATGACAATTCTTGAGATAATCTAGGAGATGAATGATTTGTTCAACTCCTTCATGACGAATCGAGCAACACCATACTTGGAAGCATGGTCAAGCTTGAGAAAAACATGACTATTGATTGACGAGGACACATGATTGAATAAGAATGAATGGTGAAAAGAGGCACACCTCCAAGATTGGTTATGGAACAATGTTGCACTTGAAGGATAATTCCATATTGAAAGATGTTATCACACAACTGCATTAAATGAATGTCGGAAAGGCACCCACTTTGAAGGCTGACTGTGGGAAAATTTGTTTTGAACCCAAATGCACACTTCACCGCATGAGTTTGGGTGACAAAACCAACATCATTGATGAGGCCGAGACATTTCTTTTCACAATCTGATTAGAAGAGCTGAGAGGAATGTATTGAGAAGAACACTAAGCATACAACCATGAGCCTTTGTACTGCAAGCTAATAGATGCATGTCTGGATGATTGGATAGTTTCCAAGAAGATTGATGATAACATATACTTGAAGAGTATTGTTTCAACTGGGGGCAAGTCCATGACTATTTGGCAATCTACAATGAGGTTAAACACTAAAAAACCTCTTGATGGGTGTTGGCAAAACACGCACAACCAATCAAATGACAATTCTTGAGATAATCTAGGAGATGAATGATTTGTTCAACTCCTTCATGACGAATCGAGCAACACCATACTTGGAAGCATGGTCAAGCTTGAGAAAAACATGACTATTGATTGACGAGGACACATGATTGAATAAGAATGAATGGTGAAAAGAGGCACACCTCCAAGATTGGTTATGGAACAATGTTGCACTTGAAGGATAATTCCATATTGAAAGATGTTATCACACAACTGCATTAAATGAATGTCGGAAAGGCACCCACTTTGAAGGCTGACTGTGGGAAAATTTGTTTTGAACCCAAATGCACACTTCACCGCATGAGTTTGGGTGACAAAACCAACATCATTGATGAGGCCGAGACATTTCTTTTCACAATCTGATTAGAAGAGCTGAGAGGAATGTATTGAGAAGAACACTAAGCATACAACCATGAGCCTTTGTACTGCAAGCTAATAGATGCATGTCTGGATGATTGGATAGTTTCCAAGAAGATTGATGATAACATATACTTGAAGAGTATTGTTTCAACTGGGGGCAAGTCCATGACTATTTGGCAATCTACAATGAGGTTAAACACTAAAAAACCTCTTGATGGGTGTTGGCAAAACACGCACAACCAATCAAATGACAATTCTTGAGATAATCTAGGAGATGAATGATTTGTTCAACTCCTTCATGACGAATCGAGCAACACCATACTTGGAAGCATGGTCAAGCTTGAGAAAAACATGACTATTGATTGACGAGGACACATGATTGAATAAGAATGAATGGTGAAAAGAGGCACACCTCCAAGATTGGTTATGGAACAATGTTGCACTTGAAGGATAATTCCATATTGAAAGATGTTATCACACAACTGCATTAAATGAATGTCGGAAAGGCACCCACTTTGAAGGCTGACTGTGGGAAAATTTGTTTTGAACCCAAATGCACACTTCACCGCATGAGTTTGGGTGACAAAACCAACATCATTGATGAGGCCGAGACATTTCTTTTCACAATCTGATTAGAAGAGCTGAGAGGAATGTATTGAGAAGAACACTAAGCATACAACCATGAGCCTTTGTACTGCAAGCTAATAGATGCATGTCTGGATGATTGGATAGTTTCCAAGAAGATTGACGATAACATATACTTGAAGAGTATTGTTTCAACTGGGGGCAAGTCCATGACTATTTGGCAATCTACAATGAGGTTAAACACTAAAAAACCTCTTGATGGGTGTTGGCAAAACACGCACAACCAATCAAATGACAATTCTTGAGATAATCTAGGAGATGAATGATTTGTTCAACTCCTTCATGACGAATCGAGCAACACCATACTTGGAAGCATGGTCAAGCTTGAGAAAAACATGACTATTGATTGACGAGGACACATGATTGAATAAGAATGAATGGTGAAAAGAGGCACACCTCCAAGATTGGTTATGGAACAATGTTGCACTTGAAGGATAATTCCATATTGAAAGATGTTATCACACAACTGCATTAAATGAATGTCGGAAAGGCACCCACTTTGAAGGCTGACTGTGGGAAAATTTGTTTTGAACCCAAATGCACACTTCACCGCATGAGTTTGGGTGACAAAACCAACATCATTGATGAGGCCGAGACATTTCTTTTCACAATCTGATTAGAAGAGCTGAGAGGAATGTATTGAGAAGAACACTAAGCATACAACCATGAGCCTTTGTACTGCAAGCTAATAGATGCATGTCTGGATGATTGGATAGTTTCCAAGAAGATTGACGATAACATATACTTGAAGAGTATTGTTTCAACTGGGGGCAAGTCCATGACTATTTGGCAATCTACAATGAGGTTAAACACTAAAAAACCTCTTGATGGGTGTTGGCAAAACACGCACAACCAATCAAATGACAATTCTTGAGATAATCTAGGAGATGAATGATTTGTTCAACTCCTTCATGACGAATCGAGCAACACCATACTTGGAAGCATGGTCAAGCTTGAGAAAAACATGACTATTGATTGACGAGGACACATGATTGAATAAGAATGAATGGTGAAAAGAGGCACACCTCCAAGATTGGTTATGGAACAATGTTGCACTTGAAGGATAATTCCATATTGAAAGATGTTATCACACAACTGCATTAAATGAATGTCGGAAAGGCACCCACTTTGAAGGCTGACTGTGGGAAAATTTGTTTTGAACCCAAATGCACACTTCACCGCATGAGTTTGGGTGACAAAACCAACATCATTGATGAGGCCGAGACATTTCTTTTCACAATCTGATTAGAAGAGCTGAGAGGAATGTATTGAGAAGAACACTAAGCATACAACCATGAGCCTTTGTACTGCAAGCTAATAGATGCATGTCTGGATGATTGGATAGTTTCCAAGAAGATTGACGATAACATATACTTGAAGAGTATTGTTTCAACTGGGGGCAAGTCCATGACTATTTGGCAATCTACAATGAGGTTAAACACTAAAAAACCTCTTGATGGGTGTTGGCAAAACACGCACAACCAATCAAATGACAATTCTTGAGATAATCTAGGAGATGAATGATTTGTTCAACTCCTTCATGACGAATCGAGCAACACCATACTTGGAAGCATGGTCAAGCTTGAGAAAAACATGACTATTGATTGACGAGGACACATGATTGAATAAGAATGAATGGTGAAAAGAGGCACACCTCCAAGATTGGTTATGGAACAATGTTGCACTTGAAGGATAATTCCATATTGAAAGATGTTATCACACAACTGCATTAAATGAATGTCGGAAAGGCACCCACTTTGAAGGCTGACTGTGGGAAAATTTGTTTTGAACCCAAATGCACACTTCACCGCATGAGTTTGGGTGACAAAACCAACATCATTGATGAGGCCGAGACATTTCTTTTCACAATCTGATTAGAAGAGCTGAGAGGAATGTATTGAGAAGAACACTAAGCATACAACCATGAGCCTTTGTACTGCAAGCTAATAGATGCATGTCTGGATGATTGGATAGTTTCCAAGAAGATTGATGATAACATATACTTGAAGAGTATTGTTTCAACTGGGGGCAAGTCCATGACTATTTGGCAATCTACAATGAGGTTAAACACTAAAAAACCTCATGATGGGTGTTGGCAAAACACGCACAACCAATCAAATGACAATTCTTGAGATAATCTAGGAGATGAATGATTTGTTCAACTCCTTCATGACGAATCGAGCAACACCATACTTGGAAGCATGGTCAAGCTTGAGAAAAACATGACTATTGATTGACGAGGACACATGATTGAATAAGAATGAATGGTGAAAAGAGGCACACCTCCAAGATTGGTTATGGAACAATGTTGCACTTGAAGGATAATTCCATATTGAAAGATGTTATCACACAACTGCATTAAATGAATGTCGGAAAGGCACCCACTTTGAAGGCTGACTGTGGGAAAATTTGTTTTGAACCCAAATGCACACTTCACCGCATGAGTTTGGGTGACAAAACCAACATCATTGATGAGGCCGAGACATTTCTTTTCACAATCTGATTAGAAGAGCTGAGAGGAATGTATTGAGAAGAACACTAAGCATACAACCATGAGCCTTTGTACTGCAAGCTAATAGATGCATGTCTGGATGATTGGATAGTTTCCAAGAAGATTGATGATAACATATACTTGAAGAGTATTGTTTCAACTGGGGGCAAGTCCATGACTTATTGGCAATCTACAATGAGGTTAAACACTAAAAAACCTCTTGATGGGTGTTGGCAAAACACGCACAACCAATCAAATGACAATTCTTGAGATAATCTAGGAGATGAATGATTTGTTCAACTCCTTCATGACGAATCGAGCAACACCATACTTGGAAGCATGGTCAAGCTTGAGAAAAACATGACTATTGATTGACGAGGACACATGATTGAATAAGAATGAATGGTGAAAAGAGGCACACCTCCAAGATTGGTTATGGAACAATGTTGCACTTGAAGGATAATTCCATATTGAAAGATGTTATCACACAACTGCATTAAATGAATGTCGGAAAGGCACCCACTTTGAAGGCTGACTGTGGGAAAATTTGTTTTGAACCCAAATGCACACTTCACCGCATGAGTTTGGGTGACAAAACCAACATCATTGATGAGGCCGAGACATTTCTTTTCAAAATCTGATTAGAAGAGCTGAGAGGAATGTATTGAGAAGAACACTAAGCATACAACCATGAGCCTTTGTACTGCAAGCTAATAGATGCATGTCTGGATGATTGGATAGTTTCCAAGAAGATTGATGATAACATATACTTGAAGAGTATTGTTTCAACTGGGGGCAAGTCCATGACTATTTGGCAATCTACAATGAGGTTAAACACTAAAAAACCTCTTGATGGGTGTTGGCAAAACACGCACAACCAATCAAATGACAATTCTTGAGATAATCTAGGAGATGAATGATTTGTTCAACTCCTTCATGACGAATCGAGCAACACCATACTTGGAAGCATGGTCAAGCTTGAGAAAAACATGACTATTGATTGACGAGGACACATGATTGAATAAGAATGAATGGTGAAAAGAGGCACACCTCCAAGATTGGTTATGGAACAATGTTGCACTTGAAGGATAATTCCATATTGAAAGATGTTATCACACAACTGCATTAAATGAATGTCGGAAAGGCACCCACTTTGAAGGCTGACTGTGGGAAAATTTGTTTTGAACCCAAATGCACACTTCACCGCATGAGTTTGGGTGACAAAACCAACATCATTGATGAGGCCGAGACATTTCTTTTCACAATCTGATTAGAAGAGCTGAGAGGAATGTATTGAGAAGAACACTAAGCATACAACCATGAGCCTTTGTACTGCAAGCTAATAGATGCATCTCTGGATGATTGGATAGTTTCCAAGAAGATTGATGATAACATATACTTGAAGAGTATTGTTTCAACTGGGGGCAAGTCCATGACTTATTGGCAATCTACAATGAGGTTAAACACTAAAAAACCTCTTGATGGGTGTTGGCAAAACACGCACAACCAATCAAATGACAATTCTTGAGATAATCTAGGAGATGAATGATTTGTTCAACTCCTTCATGACGAATCGAGCAACACCATACTTGGAAGCATGGTCTTACATGATCTTACATGTCCACACAACAAATAACATTTGATTTATTTTGGGTAATTCATTGATCCAAGAGGGCAAGCACATGGATGGAAAGCTGGAGGGAACATTGTGACATTATTTTGGGTCAAAAATAAGAAAGAGATAGCTCATAAAGGAGGAAAAAAAACGTGCACCAAAGTGTTCTCCAAGCTGGCCTGATTTGATTTTCCAGAACACCTTTCGGTGTTTTGCTCATAACGTTTGACTCCGATGTCCAAATGAGCGGTTCTTTAATGATCTGGAAAGCTAACAGAATTTCCCATAAATATGTCGCTAATAGCCATATCCAGAGGAGGCTTCGAAGAGGGTCGAATTGCTGTCCAAAGTTAGAGTCAGATTTGTGTCCGAATTTTTACTGAAATTCTGTTGTGTTCTTCTTTGTAGATTTCGGTTCTTTAGTTTGTAAAACTTATTATTTCAGTTTGATTCAAATTATTTCATGTTTATTAAAGTGTTCTTATATATAATCATGGTTGGCTAATCTCTTTCTTGGATCCAAATCAAGGATGATGGTGATTGAGGTGAGTTCTTTAAGATATGAATGAATCTTAATGTTTATCTTCTCATTTTCTTCATGAATGTTTTATTATTGCAAAGAAATTTTAGAAATCATTTAGGTAATGTTATAATCTTGTTCATTCTTAAGCAATAATTAATCTTCATCCTTTTAAACTTCATTGTAATATCTTCCGATCTAATATCACCATCGTTGATATTAGGTTGAGTTATCTTATATATGTTGAAGAAATCACCAATACATCACCATTAAAATTGATTTGGACCAAGACTTACTTTTTCTTGTCTTTTAAAATCTATTTACACTTTTTCATCTTTGAAAACAAATCCATCAATTATTTTCAACCAAGTTATTGTTAATTTAATTTCTCTTGAGTTTTTTTTGTTGTTACCTAGCTTAATTTCCAGATCTAGCTCTCTGTGGATATGACCTCGATCTTACCGAGTTAATTGCTACATCGCACACTCGTGCACTTGCGAGTTAAAACAAGCCGATCATAAAAAGCGGTCAAGCACATATCAACTAAGTTTTGAGAAGAATAGTTTTGGAAGTTCACTTTTGTTTATCTTTACAAAACTTACTATGAAAAGTCTTTGCTCCGTAAGTATTGTAAAGAGGGGGCATCTATTGTAACCCATTTTTGGGTCCTCGCATAAAAAAAGAAGAGAAAATACAAAAACAAAATCACTCAATCAAAAATATATATCAAAAAATATAGTAGGAAAAAAGGATGTCATAGCACCCAGAAAATGGAAAAAACAATTAGTTGATGAGATTAAAAAAAAAAGATTCGAATTTGACAATATATCATTGACCGATGAGAGCCTTGTTGATAAACAAACTTTGATTTGAGAAAGAAAAGTACAAAATCAGATGTTTATGGACTCAATTAAATTTTATTTAAGGTTTAATTGAATTTATGGAGGGTTGATTACAAGAAAATTTGATTTTTAAGTCAATTTAGGCTTTAATTGGAAGAAATTAAAGTTCTGGGGTCAAAGTAGAATTTTTGAGAGTTAATTTAGTCAAATCAAGGGCTTAATTGCATTAGATATTAAAGTTTTATGGCCAATTAGGGACTTGATTGAAGAAATCCAAAACCAAGGACCAAATTGGAAAAGACGCGTAAATAAAGGGACTGAAATTGACCAAATCAATGGTCAAATTAAAAAAATTGAAAGTTTATTGATCAATTAAGGGCTAAATTACATAAATCCAAAACCAAAGACCAAAAAGAAAAATACGCCGAAATTTGGGGTTTAAATTGAAGTTCTTCATGGGTAAAATCGAACAAAATTAAAAGTTTAAAGCCAATAAGGAGTGTAGATAGAAATAAATTACAAATTGAAGGACTAAATCATAAGATACCGTTCATCTCCTTCTCTAGTGAGGCTGGTTGGGTGACCACCTTCCCAAGGCATTTGGCGCCTCAGTTCTTCACCAAATTGGATGAATCGTACACGCAAACGATCCTGTTATACCTGACTACATGCTAGTGTAAGCCGTTTGGGCTGATCGAGGCTACACAAGTGGTGGCACTGCCCTAAAGTGATACCTGACTACTTTGAGCTGATGGTTGGGATGCTTTTGGGTTGAACCAAGAGCTGAGATTTTGCACCAAAAGAGACAAAGTGTCCGTCTTCCACCGCCTATAAATAGATTTTATCTTCATGCTCTAGAGAGGGAGGATCGGGGGGTCCGAAATTAAGAAAAAATCATCTTTTTCTGTGTTCCCAACAGCTGCTCCACTCTTTGTTTCTCTCTCCTCCGTGGCCTCCTACCACAACAACTAGAGCCACCTCCAGTTGCCACCGTCCTCCAAGTCATCGATAACAACACCTGCACCGTGAGAAATGAAAGAAGAAGCAAAAACAGAGATAGTTAGAAGGAGGAGATCAGCAGAAAAAAATTTGAAAGAGAGAGATAGGGGAGTGAAAGAGTAGAAAGGAGGAGAAAGACAAAAGAAAAAGGAAGAGGAAGGAGAAGAGCCATCGTTGCTCTGCCACTACTGACAGCATCACCACCGTTAAAGAATAAACGATGAAGAATAGGATAAACACAGGAGAGGGGCAGAGGTAGCAGGAAGAAGAAGAAGTAGCCCCTTGCAGCAACCACCGTCTGCCACTACAACAACACCGCCTGAGTTCCCAGCCACCGCCACCCCAGCTACAAGCCGCCACCAGCCCAACTCTTAGAGCGCCTCCACTCTAGGTAACTTTCCCCCTCCCCTGCCACATTATTTGTTCACCTTCATTTGCATGCAGAACGTGAGCAATTCACATTCTGCAGCAAATGAAGTTTAATTAAGGAAGTTATTGTGTTGTGCACAGTAACTAGTTAATTATATTTAGCTAGTTACTATGCACAACAGCACACTAACCAGCCCTTTTGTGCTATTGCGCTAGAACATTAGCCCAGCCCATCAACTAGGTTGAGTCCAGCCCTATACCTGGTAGGCCTAATTTTTCCTTTTTTGGGACGGGTCTGGCCCAACCTAAAATGAGGGGGACCAGCCCAAAACAATATATTCAAAAAATCATTTTGGAAAATCTATGATTTCCTTATGTATTTTTCTACGTTATTTTGATTAATATCGGTTTGTATTTTTATACCAAAAAAATACAAATCTGGTATTAAAATACCCGGTTTTTATAAAAAAAAAAAACGTCTTTGTTTTCATGCACACGCCCAAGTCTCTAAACTGCAAAAAAAATAAAATCAGATTGTATTTTCATACAACAAAGAAAACTCTATGTGTATGTGTGTGTGTTTTAGCATGTATTTTAGCTTTAATAACCAGTTTATTAAAATCATGAGAACTTGCCCAATATTTCAAAAATTCTAAAAAAATTATTTTGCTCTATTAATATCAAGGATTGTGAATTTATACGTAAAACGTACTCCTAATATTAAAAAGGTAGCTTTTTTTATAGAAATTGGAACGGTTAGGCTTTACCTCATAAGATAAGAACCTTCTTACTAAGGAGGGTTTTTCTTGAACCATAGACAGACTGACAATTAGAAACCACAACAAGACTTTAGATTTTATCAGACAACAAAACAATGCGGCTTACCTTAGGTAAAGTGTATTTAAGGTGCTAATACCTTCCCTTTACGCAATCAGTCTCCGTACATGATCTATGAGAACAGTTAGGGTTCCTAGTAACAAAAAACTAGGTGGCGACTCCCATTCCATTTTTTCCACTAATAAAAAAACAAGAATTCTTTGTTTTCCCATATCTGCCAAGATAGACATACATACCACACCTGATGAGGGTGGTGGGTGATCGTCGCGACGCCGCACACATGTGACACCCTCTACCAAGTTTAGGTGGATTCAAGCAATGTTGATGCTCCGGTGAAGCCACAAAAATGACCAACCTAATCAGCATTGACTGAGACATCCATTTACAGAAAACCACCTAAATCTTTCGTGTGTTTCCACTTAAAAATCCTTAAAAGGTTCTTATCAAGGGTTTAAAACCCTTGATCTCAAGATCAAAAGGTTAGAAACACCTTACCTTGGCCTTCAAGTTCATTACAAAACCATCTAAATCCAAAACCATTAATTTTGTGGTAAAACCAGCTTAGTTTTAGACTTTCTTTGCTCATGCAAAGTTTTAAAGGAAAGCTTGGAAACTGTTGTCATTTGGAATAGCATGGAGTATTTGGTTACTTAGGAATGGCATAATTTTTAACGGAATCCTGCCGAATTTTCAACAAATGACACAATTGTTTTCGATCTGTTCAGGCTGTCTCTTGTAATTTCTTTCTAGTTGGCTAAGCTCTTCAATAAATCATCTACTTTCATTTATATATATAAAAAATCTTCGTGATATTTTGTTCGATAATCGAAGTGAAGAGAGAAGTTTTTTTTCTTCTTGATATTGGATGGAGATAGCTAGCAAGGTGATGCAGTAAAAGCAAAGAATATAAAATATGTTCCTCTCCCTTTCACTTTATCTATACATCTTTTGCACATGAAAGGAATATATATGGAGAATGCAGCCATTTGTAACGTGTGCCTCAACAACACAAAAACCCTAATCTGTGAATGTGATGCCACGATCCGTCCTCGCGGGCGATCTATCGCTTGCATTTTGCTTTCTTCTTTATCGTTTATGCATAAAGCTGACATTCTTTTTCCACTCGCCGCCTACACTATTTCTTCCTGAGGATCTTATCCCCTCTCTCTCTCTCTCTCTCTCACTCTCTCTCTCTCTCTCTCTCTCTTGCTCTCTCTCTCACGTTAGCCGTATATGCTGGCCAAGTATGTAATCCATGTGCATACATATTCTTGTACCCCAACATTCACCATGCATACATGTGCACTGGTACAATAGACATCCATCACCTATAATGAGCAACCTTCTATTTGTTTTGAATAAATTTGAAAGATTTTAGGGCACACCTTCAAACTACTTCCTATGTAGGTAGTTTTAGTTTTTTATCCAAACTATTTTTTATATTAATTTTACTATCAATTTTTCAAAAATTCTCAATTAAAACTTCCATCAATAAGAGCTTTCAGGCTAGAATCACGTGATGGTTTGAAATGATTTCAGATCTTCATAAGTCTTAGAGGTTGTATGGGCGGGACTCAATCAACACATGACATCCATGTGTTTCACACAATAATCATTGTCCAATGCGGATAATCAAAATTCGTGTGTTCATGGTTTCGTTCGTTTCGCATGCGAAGCAAATGGTAGGATTGTTTTTTATTACATCCATTTTTTTTAATATTTTTAACTGATAACATTTTTATCTTGCAGGCCACAATTCTTAGACGTGAGTCAAGCTCGATGGAGCTTTTTGTTGAAATGAATGTATGGAGTGATGGTGTCTAGCAGTTCATGGATAGCCAAGCTCAACACTTTATGGTATGTTGGTTTTTCAACCTTTTTTTTCTTATGTTATTATTTCCTTGAATTTGATGAATTTATTTCTTTCTTTCCAAGATACATATAACAACTCATTGAAGGAGAGATACAGGGACGATCCTTGCATCATTTAGATCTCGATCCAGATTTGTGGTTGCAGGCATGATCATCCTATTGACCTAATAGAAATCGGGTGTACAGACTCTCTAATACTATAGTCAAGAACTTGCAGACAGCTCGTAGTTCGACCGTTGGATGTTCGAAATCGATTTCAAGCACTCAAACTCTAAAGTTCACGGCGATATTAGACCAACAAGTACAGGCTCGGATGACCCATCTTAATAAAAAAAAATGTGAACTACTCATTGTTGGTTATGAAAAACTCCATTGATTAGTAATGGAGATGAGATCACAGATGGGTGGTATATGTGCACCCCTAATTGGCCTCATGATTCTAGCAACGACAAGCCTCCTCGTCCTCTAGCTTCGTCTTTATTTTAGATTTACTATATTTGAACGTCCAAATGTTTAAATTTGTAATAAATATTTGATTTTTATATTATTTAATTGATTTTGTATTTTTGCTTAATATGTTTTTTCTTAAATATATTTTTAAATTATTACTGATGGGGTTACTAACGAAACAACTTCGTCGGTGTATTCTAGAGAGAGTTGGAAATGAATTATTGCAAATGTCACTGCTACTATTAACTCACCAACAAAATTATAGATGATATTAAATCGGTGATATGTTATATTTATCGATAGATAAACCGACGGACAAATAAAACATCGATGGCATTATATATGATTTTCCTATCGATGATATGTTAAATTTACCTATATAACTACTGATGGAATGAAGCTGGTATTTTTTTTTTACGTGCTTTGTCTGTCTATAATCCATTGGTATATTTTTTATCGACAGACCATAAATTACGTGATCCTGAGGGCAATATATGTATCAATGAATTATGAGCATAAATGCCAACATAAATTTTCTTCGATAAAACTGTTAAATCTGGTAATGAGTGTAGTGGATAATGTTTTTTTCATTCATAGGTTTGAAAGTCTACGGCTCCTCCAAAGTATTATAAAATGTATAGCATGTATATATCAGAATAGAAAATTAATCTAGGATTATTCTAATGTTGTAATCCCTACAGTTACTGCTGTGTTATGCCCTATATATATAAATAGGAAGGTTGGCTAAAGCACAACCTAACACATTCTATTATTCTCAGCTTGGTATCAGAGCCCTAAAATAATTAAAACACTTTCCTCATAGCCCCCCTGCAATGGAACAGTCGTTTAATACATCTTCTTCTGCAGCACCAGCAGTCCAATATTCTTCTCCGACATTGCAGACTTCTTCTCCTACAGCGGCTTCTATGCCCTCCTCTGCTGCCTCACTGCCTGTTTTTTCCCTTGCCATGGCTAGTGAACAACCCTCTTCAACCCTCATAATACTCCCTTCTTGCAACCTACGTTTGATGTAGTTGTTGTCTCTAATGCCGCAAGCATCATCTCCGTATCTCACACTCATCAAGTCATCTCCCTCAAATTAACAAACACCAATTATTTATATTGGCGTATGTAAATGCTTTCGTATCTCCTATGTCAAGGAGTTTTTGGTTTTGTTGATGTCTCCAACACATGTCCATCTCCACATGTTCTTGCCGAAGATGGTACCTCTCTTCAGGTAAATCCGCTCTTTCTTCGCTAGAAACAACAGGACCAACTTATTCTGAGTGCTCTTCTTTGCTCCCTATCCATGGAAGTTTTGCATCTCATTGTTCGCTGCCAAAGCTCTTGTTCAGCTTGGCACACTCTTGAGCGAGCTCTCGCTTCCACCTTAAACTCTCGTATTATACAACTTCATGGCTCTCTTCATGATCTTCGAAAGGTGATGAATCAGTAACTCAATTTATGCAAAAAGCTAAGGCCTTGTTTGATGAATTGGCCGCTACTGGCCGGCCAATTTCACTTGAAGATTTCAATTTATATGTGTTTCGTGGTCTTCGAGGAGAGTTTAAAGACTTAGTTACAAGTCTTATTACCAAGGCCGAACCTTATCATATGCAAATCTTCACAGTCATCTCCTCACGCATGAATTTCTTCACAAATCTTTAGCTGCCATTAGGGGTGTGCAAAAAAACCGAAAAACCAAATAAATCGAGAAAAAATTAACCGAAAAAACCGAACCGAGAAAAAAAACCGATTAAACTAATTAGAATAGTTAGGAAAAATCCCGGTTCGGTTCGGTTTTCGGTTTTGTAATGCGGGGACCGGTTAACCCGGACCGAACCGAACCGGTTAAAAAAAAAGCACTATAAATAGAAAAATTATCCCCCCTCTTAACCCTAGCCGCAGCCCCCTCTCCCTCCAAGCAGCCTCCTCTCCCCTCCCCTTCTCCCTCTCCCTCCCAGTAGCCCCCTCTCACGTCTTTCTCTCCCTCTCCCTCCCCCTAAATACATAATCTGTCGTTGATCTAAATACAGAATAGGTTATCACAACATGTACAAGGAATACAGGGACACTGCTCTGAATGGTGTTGTTGAGCATATGTACACTGAGATGGCGTCTCGCCACAGGGTTAGGTTTCCATGCATCCAGATTATTAAGACTGCTACCATCCCTGCGAAGCTTTGCAAGAGAGAAAGTACCAAACAGTTCCATAATTCCAAAATCAAGTTCCCATTGGTGTTCATGAAGGTTAGACCCCCAACGAGGAAGCTCAAGACAACATACAAGGCATCCAGGCCCAACCTGTTTATGTAATTTGGTTGGTCAGTTTGCTGAATAGAGTTTGTTAAAGTAGAGTTTATTAGAGGTAGATCTCTTTCATGAATCTATTCCTCCGGCAGCTCATTCTGCATTTACTGTTGTTAACCTTTCAAGTTTTGAAGATTATGTATTATGTTGTCAAAACCGGTTTGAGTTTTGATATTTTTTATATAGGTTTTCTCGGTTTTTTGAAATCAAGAACCGAACCGAACCAGACCGAAACCAGTCGGTTTGACTCGGTTTCGGTTCGGTTTCGGTTTTTTTTCAAAAAAAAAAAGAGAACCGGTTTGGTTGTTTTTTTCAGTTCAAAACCAAACCGAACCAAAAATGCTCACCCCTAGCTGCCATACATGCTCCCCCACTACCCACACCCAACACTCCACCATCTGCCCTTGTTGCACAATGCCAGACCTTTGGCAATTCTGGCCGCAGCAGGTGTCGCTTCAATGGTGGCTGGTGTCCCAACCAGTCCAGTAGTAGAGGCAACTAGTTTGCTGGCTCCAGACCTGATCACCACAGCTACCAAAGCTTTACCGAATTGACAAGGCTCATGGCAGGGCAATTGACAGTGCAATAGGGGGCAGAATCCACGCTGCCAACTGTGTCATAATTTCAGTCATACCGCTCCCCACTGTCCTCAATTCCAGTAGCAGGGTTATGGCCAACAGCCTACTGCCAATCTGGTGCAGTGCAACCTTCCTCAACCAGTTCTCTTGATTGGTTTCCAAATATCGGTGCCAATCAACACGTCACACCTGATCTTGCCACCTTGACTGCTTCAGAACCGTATCTTGGTAATGATAATTTGCATGTTGGTGATGATAAGAGCCTCCCTATATCTCATCTCGGTCATACAAAAATATATACACCACATCGTTCTTTCACCTTATTTAATGTTCTTTATGTTCTTGCAATCACGAAACCTCTACTCTTTGTTCAGAAATTTTTTCTTGATAATAATGTTTATTTTCAATTTCACCCTCGTGTGTTTTATGTCAAGGATCTCAACAACAATGAAGACCTTCTCTCAATTTAGAGTAAAGATGGTCTCTATGCTCTGACCAAGTCTTCTGTAATGTCAGTTCCTCAAGCCTATTGGTCTCCCTGCACTTCTGCCTCTACCGATTTATGGCATCGTCGACTAGGACATCTTACTTCACATATTTTTCAATTGTTAGTCTCGAAAAATAAGATCATTTGATAATTATGTCCGCTTACATGAACATGTGTTTCCATTTGATAATTCTGAACAGATTGCAAAGGTCTTGAACACAACCCCCACCCAACCCGCTATTGTCACCCTCCCAATTTTGCTCCATCACCCACCACTACCCACTTCCAACAGCCACCAGTACGCACACTCAACCTCATCCTCCACCCATCCCTTGGCCATCATCCCACGCTTGTTTATTTAACCCTTATGATGCAGGTTCAGCTAGTCAATTGGTCTCATCTCCTACTGGTCTTGGGGAACTCTCTAGTCCCTCCTCTACTTCACCCTCTTTGGCCAGTATTCCTATAGATTCGGTCTCTACTTACAGCCCCTCCTCTACTGACAGTCCTATGCTTGCGGTTGCTTCTTCATCATCCTCTCCAGTTGGTCTGCAACTTATGGTTGATCTATCTTCTTATCAGTTGCCATAGGTATCCTCACTGCCACCATCTTCCCCTGCATCTCCATCAGCAAGCAGTAAACATCCTATGATTCTCAGACCATGACAGCTGAAGACAGCAAATCTGGTTGCTTCAGCTACCGCCACCTCTACCTCCACACGGGTACTGCATTCTCCCTCTTTTGAGCCTTTTGCATTTTCTGATGCTGACCGGTATGCAATTTGGCATAATGCTATATGTGATGAGATCGCCACTTTACACTTTAATCGCACTTGGTCTTTAATTCCCTTTCATCCTTCGATGAATGTTGTTGGCAGTAGATGGGTATATCAGATCAAATGTCGTGTTGATGGTAGTATTGAGCGTTATAAAGTGTGCCTTGTTGCTAGAGTTTTTACCTGGCAGGAAGGCATTGATTATTCTGAAACTTTCAGTCCAGTTATTAAGCAGACCACCATCCGATTGGTTTTCTCTATCGCGGTTTTGCGAAATTGGAAGATTCATCATCTTGATATTCATAATGCCTTCCTCAATGGTGTTCTTACTGAAGAGGTCTACATGAAATAGCCTCCAGGTTTTGTTGACTCTTCTCTTCCATCTCATGTGTGCAGATTGCACAAATCATTGTATGGTTTGAAACAGGCACCGAGAGCATGGTACACTCGTCTTAATGATTGTTTGCTCTTCATTGGTTTCCGAGCTTACAAGGTTGACACATCCATGTTTATCTTATCTGATGGTACTAATATCTTCTATCTCCTGGTATATGTTGATGATATTCTGCTTACGGGTAGCAATTATAATATGCTTCATCACCTAATACAGTTACTAAGCTCTAAGTTCACGCTTCGTGACTTAGGTGTTGTTCACTACTTTTTGGGTATTGATGTTTAGTCTATCGGTATGGGTTTAATGTTATGTCAACATAAATATATTTTTGACATCCTCACCCGAGCTAGTATGACTTCCTACAAACCCGTTGATACTCTAGTCTCCCCTTCGAAAGTCACTATATTACCGGATCACTCATTCTCTGATCCTACATGATTTTGTCAAATCATGGGTGCTCTTCAATATTTTACCTTCACCCGTCTAGATATATGTTTTGTTGTTAACAGAGTCTGTTAGTTTATACATGCTCCTACAAATTTTTATTGGGTCACTGTTAAGCGTATTCTACGCTATCTTAAAGGTATGGTTTTCATATTGCTCGAGGCTCCTCTTTTGCTCTACATGGATTTACAGATGTAGATTGGGCTAATAGTATTGATGATCGCAAGTCTATGGGTGGCTATCTTGTCTTTTTTGGTCAGACACTGATTTCTTGGAAATCCAGTAAGCAATGCACATTTGCTCACTCCTCTATTGAGGCTAAGTATAAAGCCCTAACTGATGGTACCGCTGAAGTAATTTGGCTTCAATACTTGTTAACATATCTGCAGGTTCCCTCAGTTTCTGCTCCTACCATTTGGTGTGATAGTATTGGCGTGACCTATCTCTGAGCAAATCCTATATTTCATGCTCGTACTACACATGTTGAAGTGGATTATCTCTTTGTCCGCAACCGCGTTCCCAAGAAAGAGATTCAAATTTGTTTTGTTCCATCTCAGGATCAACTTGTCAATGTCTTCACTAAACTGCTTTCTGTTGCATCCTTTACTGCTTTTCAATTCAAGCTTTGGGTCGATCCTCTACCCTCAACTTGAGGGGGCATATTATAGAATATATAGCATGTATATATCAGAATAGGAAATTAATATAGGATTATTTCAATGTTGTAATCCCTACAATTACTGTCGTGTTCTCCCACATAGATATAAATAGAAAGGTTGGCTAAGGCACAACCTATCACATTCTATTATTCTCAACTTAAAGATTCAAACTTTTATTTAGTTGGCCATTTAACATAAACTGTGTACAAGATCTTTCTTATGTAATCTTCATCTATAATCCTTGGATCAGTCTTTTTGCCAATTGTGTACAACAATTATAGAAACCTCGGATCATATATTGATTCACTATCAATTTGAATGAAAATTATGGAACAAATTTTTTTCATGGTGAGGAATCTTTTGGTATGTTTCACACACACTTGATGAGCTACTGCGTCAATGGCCAATGATGATTAAATACAGGTTTTAAAGGAAGGCATTGCATCTCTCTTTTTTGGTGTTCCTTTGAGCATTTGCTTAACCAGAAAATTTTGGCTTTCAATGATGTTAAACCAAATTTAAACTTATCTTTTTCTCCAACACTCCATCGATTATCTATTTGGTTAAGAGATTGTGAATGTCAATTTTTTTACACGAGTAATGATTGTCATATTAGTGCTGGCGCCTTCATTTTAAGCTGGATAAATATAAAAAGACAACGCTGTCGAATATTTGTATAGTAACTCTTTTGTTCCTATTTCTTTTCTGTTTTGGCACTTCTTTATGTAAAATCTTTAACTTTTCATGGTGGCCATCGCCTAATAGGCTAGCATGAGGTTTTTAATAAATCATTCTATCATTATAAAAAAAAAAATCATATTTCTGTAATCTACTTGATTACTTTCATAATTGCAGTGATTCTTTATATGGAATGATGGGAGCTGCACTTGGACATAAAAGCTCCTATTTTTTCTTACTCTTAATCACTTAATTAACAGTTTAGAATTAAGTATTTTTCTTATACTTGTATCTGCATGAAGAAAATAAAGTAATTCAACTGAAAACAAATAGATAAAAGCAGACTGTGACGTGAAAAATATCAATAGAAAAATTAAAAAAAAAGGATGGTGCTGGGACCTCTTGGCATTTATCTCTTCGTTTCATGCACGGTCGATCACTTTAATCGACGAAAAAACCTATGTGCTCGAAAGCGAGGGGAGGCTTAGCTCATCAGCATCCAGAAACTTCTTGCATGCCCAGAAGAAGTTTCTAACTTGCAAGAAATGCAGTCTATGCTTGCTCTGCTATATATTTTCTTGATAAATCTTGCCATCCAAATTTAGTTTGCTAATAATTAAGTTGATGGCTCTGTGAAAGGTCCATTCTTGTTGAATTTGATGCGAATGTTAATGCAGTCTGAGAAAGGTCCCAACTGGATAGATTCAGCTCCTTTCTCCGGCTCGGCACATATGCCTCCATGTTAAGGGAATTCCTCAAAATGCACTTTGGATATATAGGAGTTTGAAAATAAAAAAGAAAAAGAAAAAAAGTGTGCATGTGTAAGAAAGATTACATGCATGGCAACACTACTATGATAAATGTTAAGCAACCGTACAAAGAACACGTCTCCATTTCCGTATGAAAGATTCTTTAAGGATATTTGCGGTGTTTGAAATAATACTTTATCCAATCCCTATGTAGTATGTACAACGCAATACCAAAAAAGAGGCATCGTGCAATTACTTTTGATACGGTGAAACGCTTCCATTTGTGTCATGCAACAACCAATTGGTGAATTTCGAAACCGACCCAAATATCTAAGAGAACATTCTTCTTTTTCTTCAAAATCAAATCTTTTTCTCTTTGCTACGTTCCTGCCAACGCCAATCCACCCAACAACGCCCTCCCCAGAATTTTACCCTATATATACACATACGAGTCTCATGGAGTCAAGCACCTCGCAACAGCTTCCTAGCTCACACTGCTCTCTAGCTACATCATTTCTGACCACTGTTTCATTGGGCATTATTGTGCTCAGCTTTTTAACCTAACTTCCTGCTCGATGGCTGATTTGGAAATGGAGAGGGTGACAAAGTTGGCATCGGAAAGGCCAGTGGTGATCTTTAGCAAGAGCACATGCTGTATGTGCCACACCATCAAGACTCTCTTCTGTGACTTTGGGGTGAACCCGGCTGTCCATGAGCTTGATGAGATGCCCGGAGGAAGGGAAATCGAGCAAGCACTCTCAAGGGCTGGATGCCCAACGTTGCCGGCCGTGTTCATCGGCGGTGAGATTGTTGGTGGAGCCAATGAGGTGATGAGCCTTCACCTTAGTCGTTCCTTAATCCCAATGCTTAAACATGCCGGAGCATTATGGGTTTGACCCATCGGATTATTACCTTCTTATCGGGCACTAACCAAATAAATGAGACGTGTTTTAGCTACTCTATACTTGTACGAGGAGATTATTAATAACACACACGCGCACATGCTAGTAATGATATTACTCAATAAATTATAGCAGGTGTCGGGTGTGTATGTATTCGGAGACAATGTGGTTAGTAGTTGATCAATGTGAGAATCCGTGTAATTGAATTTACGAAATGCCATGCCCGCGCACTACTGCAGCAGACTTATAAACAAATATAATTGATAGTGTTACAATTATAAATCAACGCTAGATAAGTAATAAAAACTAAAAATATAATGGAGTCAATATTTCATGATGGAAAAAAAAAGTTATGTTGGTGATCAAAAACTTTGAGACTGAACAAAATGATTTGTAGCAATCCATAGTGTTTTATGAGGAAAGATATAGTGCTTTCACTATATGATTTAGCTTTTCTATTAATAAAAAGCAAAAAAAATTACAAAGCTAAATTTTCTACCAACTTAATATTAAAAAAAAAATTAGAAAAAAAATCATATGGGAAAACACTATAACAATTCACAGTGTTTTAAAGAAAAAACAAATTACAAAGCCAAATTCACAAGAAGCTCAATATTAAAAAATAAAATCAACAGAGACAATTTTAGAAAAAAAAATAACAAAAAAAAGGCAAAGAAAACCATGTTGGAAACATTGTACCAATTCACAGTGTTTTGTGATGAAAACTATAGTGCTTTCCCACATGATTTAACTTTATTTGTAATCACTTGTAATTATAATTCTCAACCAACTCAATATTAAAAAAATAAAATTGACAAAGATAATTTTGAAAAAATCATAAGAAAAAAAAATCATGTTGAGAGACACTCTAGCGATCCATAATGTTTTGTGAGGATAGCTACAATGCTTTCCCCACATGATTAAGCTTTATTACAAAGTTTAGTTCTAACCAACTCAATATTAAAAAAAAAATTGACAAAAATAATTTTGGGAAAAAATATTACAAAAAAAGAAAACACAAAAGAAACTAGAAAAAAATCATGAGGGAAAAAAGACTATGGCAATTCACAGTAATTTGTGAGGAAAGTTACACTGTTTTTCTCACATATTATAACTGTAATTTTTAACCATTTTAATATTAAAAAATAAAATCGAAAAAGATAATTTCAAACAAAATCATCAAAAAAAAAAACTATGTAGAGAAACACTGTAGCAATCAACAATGTTTTAAAGAAAAAAAATTACCAAACTAAATTCTCAATGAGCTCAATATTAAAAAAATAAAATAAAAAAATATAATTTTGAAAAATAAAAAAATAAAATAGAAAAACCATGTGGGAAAACACCGTAGCAATCCACGGTATTTTAAAGGAAATAATTATAAAGCAAAATTTTTAATCAGCTTAATATTAAAAAAGTAAAATCGACAAAGATAATTCTGAAAATAAAATAAACAAAAAAAAGGGGAAAGTTGGGGAAAAAAAGTCATTTTGAAAAAAAAATAATAATAAACAAAAAAAAGGGGAAAGATGGAAAAAAAAGTGAAAAAAAAAGATGAAAAAAACAACAAAAAAGTTAAAAAAAAAGAAAAAGGAATGCATTGTGGATTACCATTGTAATCCACAGTGTATTGGGTGCTAATGAACAATGAATTCCCCACACCCTTTAGCTTATTACTTAATATGTATTAATAAATAAATATATAAAAATGAGTTAATAACAATGATTAAAGTTCAATGTGAAATGTTAAAAGATAGATATCGATCATCATATATGATCTCGTAAAAAATAATATGAATTCGATTGTATTTAAAGATTTCTTTTAACTAATTTCTTATTAAATCAAACAATAATTAAAAAAGATACTTACAAAGAGAAAAACAACTAATTAAAATATAAGAGAGAGAAAAAATAAAAACCATATAAGGACGTTGATGATTTGATCACAAGGATGCACCCTCCCTTGTTATAATTAATTATTAATTGCAATGATATCCATATTATACTGCAGATATACCAGATTCAAAAGCATATTTTTATTGGAGTTTGGAATTCTCAAAGAGCTGGTGTTCCACTCTATGTTATCTTTGCAAAGGCCCCTTTCTGGGGCTTTGTTGCAGGCATCTCCCATTGCTGGAAATTTACTGGAAGCTTAAACTACTTGTGTGATGTTACTTTGTCCATTGTTTACGATTAACCCAAATTACTTTAGTTAACAATTGATATTTGCAATATTGCAAGGTCTTCTTTCTTCATTACACGACTGTCGACATAATTTACAGAACAGGAAGGGCCAAAAATGTCTGCTAGCTAAATGATCATATGTTCCTCTCCCTTTCACTTTATCTATACATCTTTTGCACATGAAGGAATATATATGGAGAATGCAGCCATTTGTAAAGTGTGCCTAAACAACACAAAAACCCTAATCTGTGAATGTGATGCCACGATCCGTCCTCGCGGGCGATCTATCGCTTGCATTTTGCTTTCTTCTTTATCGTTTGTGCATAAAGCTTACATTCTTTTTCCACTCGCCGCCTACACTATTTCTTCCTGAGGATCTTATCTCTCTCTCTCTCTCTCTCTCTCTCACGTTAGACGTATATGCTGGCCAAGTATGTAATGCATGTGCATACATATTCTTGTACCCCAACATTCACCATGTATACATGTGCACTGGTATAATAGGCATCCATCACCTATAATGATCAACCTTCTATTTGTTTGGAATAAATTTGTAACATTTTAGGGCACACCTTGAAACTACTTCCTATGTAGGTAGTTTCAATTTTTTATCCAAACTATTTTTTATATTAATTTTGCTATCAATTTTTCAAACATTCTCAATTAAAACATCCATCAATTAGAGCTTTTAGGCTAGAATCACGTGATGGTTTGAAAGGATTTCAGACATTTATAAGTCTTAGAGATTGTATAGGCGAGATACATTCAACACATGACGTCCACGCATTTCACACAATAATCAATGTCTGGTGTAGATAATCAAAATCCGCTTGTTCACAGTTCCGTTCGTTTCCCATGCGAAGCAAATGGTAGAATTGTTTTTTATTACATCCATTTTTTATTAGTCTTTTTTGTAAATATATTTAACTGATAATATTTTTTATCTTGCAAGCCACGATTCTTAGACGTGAGCCAAGCCCGATCGAGGTATGTTGGTTTTCAACTTTTTTATCTTATCTTATTATTTCCTTGAATTTGATGAATTTATTTTTTTTCTTTCCAAGACACATATAACAGCTGATTGAATGAGAGATACAGGGACGATTCTTCCATCTTTTTAGATCTCGATCCGGATTTGTGGTTGAAGACATGATCATCCTATTGACTTAATAGAAATCGGGAGTACAAACTCAACACTATGGTCGAGAACTTGCAGACGGCTTGTAGTTCGGCCGTTGGATGTTAGCAATCGATTTCAAGCACTCAAACTCTGAAGTTCACGTCGATATTAGACCAACAAGTATAGGCTCAGACAACCCATCTTAATAAAAAAAATATGAACAACTCACTGTTAGTTATGAAAAACTCTGTTGATTAGTAATGGAGATGAGATCACAGATGGGTGGTACATGTGCACCTCTAATTGGCCTCATGATTCTAGCGACGACAAGCCTCCTCGTCCTCTAGCTTCGTCTTTATTTTAGATTTATTGTATTTGAACGTCCAAATGTTTAAATTTGTAATAAATATTTAATTTTTATATTATTTTAATTATTTTTCTACTTCTATTTAATATGTTTTTTCTTAAATATATTTTTAAGCTATTACTAGCGAGGTTACTAACTAAACAACTTCGCCGATGTATTCTAGAGAGAGTTGGAAAAGAATTACTACAAATGTCACTGCTATTACTAACTCACCAACAGAATTATAGATGATATGTTATATTTATTGATGGACAAATAAAAACATCGATGGCATTATATATGATTTTCCTGTCAATGATATGTTAAATTTACCTATAGAGATACTGAAGGAATGAAGCAGGGTTTTTTTTTTTTGCGTGCTTTGTCTGTCTGTAATCCATCGTTATATTTTTAACCGACATACCATAAATTACGTGATCCCGTCAATAAAATATGTATCGATGAATTATGAGCGTAAATACTAACAAAACTTTTCTTGGGTAAAACTGTTAAATCTAATAGTGAGTGTAGTGAATCATATTTTTTTCATTCATAGGTTTGAAAGTCCGTGGCTCCTCCAAAGATTCTAACTATTATTTGGTTGGCCATTTAACATAAACTATGTACAAGATCTTTCTTATTTAATCGTCATCTCTAATCCTTGGATCAGTCTTTTTGTCCATTATGTACAACAATTATAGAAACCTCAGATCATATATTGATTCGCTGTCAATTTGCATTAAAATTATGGACCAAATTTTTTTCATAGTGAGGAATCTATTGGTATGTTTCACACACGCTTGATGAGCTGCTGTAGCAATGGCCAATGATGATTAAAGACAGGTTTTAAAGGAAGGCATTGCATCTACTCTCTTTTTTTGTGTTCCTTTGAGCATTTGGTTAACCAGAAAATTTTGGTTTTCAATGATGTTAAACCAAATTTAAACTTATATTTTTCTCTGACACTTCATTGATTATCTATTTGGTTAAGAGATTGAGAATCTCAATTTTTTTACATAGGTAATGATTTTCATATCAGTGCTGGCTGTATTTTAAGCTGGATAAATATCAAAAGACAATGTTGTCGAATGTTTGTATAGTAACTCTTTTGTTTCTATTTCTTTTCTTTTTGGGCACTTCTTTATGTAAAATCTTTAACTTTTCATGGTGGTCATCGCCTAATAGGCTACCATGAGGTTTTTAATAAATCTTTCTATCATTATATATATAAAAAAAAATCATATTTCATTAATCTACTTGATTACTTTCATAATTGCAGTGATTCTTTATATGGAATGATGGGAACTGCCTTTGGACATAAAAGCTCCTATTTTTTCTTACTCTTAATCACTTAATTAACAGTTATTTTTCTTATACTTGTATCTGCATGAAGAAAATAAAGTAATTCTACTGACAACAAATAGATAAAAGCAGACTGTGACGTGAAAACTATCAATAGAAAAAAAAAAGGATGGTGCTGGGACCTGTTGGCATTTATCTCTTCGTTTTATACACGGTCGATCACTTTAATCGACGAAAAAACCTATGTGCTCGAAAGCGAGGGGAGGCTTAGCTCATCAGCATCCAGAAAAACTCTGCTATATATTATTCTTGATAAATCTTCCTTTCACAGCCATCCAAATTTAGTTTGCTAATAATTTAGTTTCTCCGGCTCGGCACGTATGCCTCCATGCTAAGGGAATTCCTCAAAATGCACTTTGGATATATAGGAGTTCGAAAATAAAAAAGAAAAAGAAAAAAAGTGTGCACGTGTAAGAAAGATTACATGCATGGCGTCACTACTATGATAAATGTTAAGCAGCCGTACTAAGAACACGTCTCCATTTCCGTATGAAAGATTCTTTAAGGATATTTGCGGTGTTTGAAATAATACTTTATCCAATCCCTATGTAGTATGTACAACGCAATACCAAAAAAGAGGCATCGTGCAATTACTTTTGATACGGTGAAACGCTTCCATTTGTGTCCTGCAACAACCAATTGGTGAATTTCGAAACCGACCCAAATATCTAAGAGAACATTCTTCTTTTTCTTCAAAATCAAATCTTTTTCTCTTTGCTACGTTCCTGCCAACGCCAATCCACCCAACAACGCCCTCCCCAGAATTTTACCCTATATATACACATACGAGTCTCATGGAGTCAAGCACCTCGCAACAGCTTCCTAGCTCACACTGCTCTCTAGCTACATCATTTCTGACCACTGTTTCATTGGGCATTATTGTGCTCAGCTTTTTAACCTAACTTCCTGCTCGATGGCTGATTTGGAAATGGAGAGGGTGACAAAGTTGGCATCGGAAAGGCCAGTGGTGATCTTTAGCAAGAGCACATGCTGTATGTGCCACACCATCAAGACTCTCTTCTGTGACTTTGGGGTGAACCCGGCTGTCCATGAGCTTGATGAGATGCCCGGAGGAAGGGAAATCGAGCAAGCACTCTCAAGGGCTGGATGCCCAACGTTGCCGGCCGTGTTCATCGGCGGTGAGATTGTTGGTGGAGCCAATGAGGTGATGAGCCTTCACCTTAGTCGTTCCTTAATCCCAATGCTTAAACATGCCGGAGCATTATGGGTTTGACCCATCGGATTATTACCTTCTTATCGGGCACTAACCAAATAAATGAGACGTGTTTTAGCTACTCTATACTTGTACGAGGAGATTATTAATAACACACACGCGCACATGCTAGTAATAATATTACTCAATAAATTATAGCAGGTGTCGGGTGTGTATGTATTCGGAGACAATGTGGTTAGTAGTTGATCAAAGTGAGAATCCGTGTAATTGAATTTACGAAATGCCATGCCCGCGCACTACTGCAGCAGACTTATAAACAAATATAATTGATAGTGTTACAATTGTGAATCAACGCTAGATAAGTAATAAAAACTAAAAGTATAATGGAGTCAATATTTCATGATGGAAAAAAAAAAAGTTATGTTGGTGATCAAAAACTTTGAGACTGAACAAAATGATTTGTAGCAATCCATAGTGTTTTATGAGGAAAGATATAGTGCTTTCACTATATGATTTAGCTTTTCTGTTAATAAAAAGCAAAAAAAATTACAAAGCTAAATTTTCTACCAACTTAATATTAAAAAAAAAACCAACAAAGATAATTTTGGAAGGAAAAATATTGTAGCAATTGACAATGTTTTGTGAGGAAAAGTACAGTTCTTTCTCCAATAAAATCGACATAGACAATTTTAGAAAAAATCATAAAAAAAAATTCATTTAAAAAAATATTATAGCAATTCACAGTGTTTTGTGAGAAAAGCTACAACGCTTTTCCCATATGATTTAGCTTTATTGTAATTATAATTCTTAACCAACTCAATATTAAAAACAAATATTATGGGAAAGCACTATAACAATTCACAGTGTTTTAAAGAAAAAAAAATTACAAAGCAAAATTCTCAAGAAGCTCAATATTAAAAAATAAAATCAACAGAGACAATTTTAGAAAAAAAAAAACAAAAAAAAGAAAAAAAAAACCATGTTAGAAACATTGTACCAATTCACAGTGTTTTGTGATGAAAACTATAGTGCTTTCCCACATGATTTAACTTTATTTGTAATGACTTGTAATTATAATTCTCAACCAACTCAATATTAAAAAAATAAAATTGACAAAGATAATTTTGAAAAAATCATAAGAAAAAAAAATCATGTTGAGAGACACTCTAGCAATCCATAATGTTTTATGAGGATAGCTACAATGCTTTCCCCATATGATTAAGCTTTATTACAAAGTTAAATTCTAACCAACTCAATATTAAAAAAAAATTGACAAAAATAATTTTGGGAAAAAATATTACAAAAAAAGAAAACACAAAAGAAACTGGAAAAAAAAAACCATGAGGGAAAAAAGACTATGGCAATTCACAGTAATTTGTGAGGAAAGTTACAGTGTTTTTCTCACATATTATAACTGTAATTTTTAACCATTTTAATATTAAAAAATAAAATCGAAAAAGATAATTTAAAAGAAAATCATCAAAAAAAAAAAACCATGTAGAGAAACACTATAGCAATCAACAATGTTTTAAAGAAAAAAATTACCAAACTAAATTCTCAATGAGCTCAATATTAAAAGAATAAAATCAAAAAATATAATTTTGAAAAAAAAAAAATAGAAAAACCATGTGGGAAAACACCATAGCAATCCACAGTATTTTAAAGGAAATAATTATAAAGCAAAATTTTTAATCATCTCAATATTAAAAAAGTAAAATCGACAAAGATAATTCTAAAAATAAAATAAACAAAAAAAAGGGGAAAGTTCGAAAAAAAAAAGTTATTTTGAAAAAAAAAAATAAACAAAAAAAGGGGAAAGATGGAAAAAAAAAGGTGAAAAAAAAAGATGAAAAAAAAAGTAAAAAAAAAAAAAAGAGGAATGCACTGTGGATTACCATTGTAATCCACAGTGTATTGGGTGTTGATGAACAATGAATTTCCCACACCCTTTAGCTTATTACTTAATATGTATTAATAAATAAATATATAAAAATGAGTTAATAACAATGATTGAAGTTCAATGTGAAATGTTAAAAGATAGATATAGATCATAATATATGATCTCGTAAAAAATAATATGAATTCGATTGTATTTAAAGATTTCTTTTAACTAATTTCTTATTAAATCAAACGATAATTAAAAAAAGATACTTACAAAGAGAAAAACAACTAATTAAAATATAAGAGAAAAAAAAAACCATAAAAGGACGTTGATGATTTGATCACAAGGATGCACCCTCCCTTGTTATAATTAATTATTAATTGCAATGATATCCATACTATACTGCAGATATACCATATTCAAAAGCATATTTTTATTGGAGTTTGGAATTCTCAAAGAGCTGGTGTTCCACTCTATGTTATCTTTGCAAAGGCCGCTTTCTGGGGCTTTGTTGCAGGCATCTCCCATTGCTGGAAATTTACTGGAAGCTTAAACTATTTGTGTGATGTTACTTTGTCCATTGTTTACGATTAACCCAAATTACTTTAGTTAACAATTGATATTTGCAATATTGCAAGGTCTTCTTTCTCCATTACACGACTGTCGACATAATTTACAGAACAGGAAGGGCCAAAAATGTCTGCTAGCTAAATGATCATATGTTCCTCTCCCTTTCACTTTATCTATACATCTTTTGCACATGAAGGAATATATGGAGAATGCAGCCATTTCTAAAGTGTGCCTCAACAACACAAAAACCCTAATCTGTGAATGTGATGCCACGATCCGTCCTCGCGGGCGATCTATCGCTTGCATTTTGCTTTCTTCTTTATCGTTTGTGCATAAAGCTGACATTCTTTTTCCACTCGCCGCCTCTCTCTCTCTCTCACGTTAGCCGTATATGCTGGCCAAGTATGTAATGCATGTGCATACATATTCTTGTACCCCAACATTCACCATGCATACATGTGCACTGGTATAATAGACATCCATCACCTATAATGATCAACCTTCTATTTGTTTTGAATAAATTTGTAAGATTTTAGGGCACACCTTCAAACTACTTCCTATGTAGGTAGTTTCAAATTTTTATCCAAACTATTTTTTATATTAATTTTACTATCAATTTTTCAAAAATTCTCAATTAAAACATCCATCAATTAAAGCTTTCAGGCTAGAATCATGTGATGGTTTGAAAGGATTTCAGACTTTTATATTATGGAATGTTATTATGTATATATATTTATCTTGTATTTACCATATATAGATTCTGATCATGTGTAGTATACTACATGATTAGTATCATGTACAACCCTACATCTATATATATATATTACATACGGGAGTGCTGGACACATTCAACACAGCCTCCATAATATTCTCCAATTCTCCTTCTCCCTTAACTACAACTTGGTATCAGAGCATTATACTCAAAAGAGTTTCCATCGGTGCCTTCCTCTTCTTCTCATGGATTCTACAGCAGCACAATCTTCTTCTCCTTTTACAGCAAACATGCCAGCTGCAACATCCTCTGTTCTCCCTGTTAATTCTTCACATATGCAACTTGCGTCAGGTTTTTCAACGGCTCCTCCACCTGGATTTTTTGCGTCTGCACTTCCTTCTCTTGGATGCAGCTTTCCTCTAACAAAGGCAGCAATACCTTCCTCTGCACCGATTGTTTCGGTACTGCCTGGACTCCCCTCTGCAGCGTCAATTATTCCCAACACACATCTTCATGGTGTTGTCGTAGTCCCTCTCTCAAATACTCATCAGGTATCAATAACTATTTATACTGGAGAATGCAAATAAAACCATATTTGTTGGGTCAAGGTGTGTATGCTTTTGTGGATGGATCCTATCCTTGTCCTGCACTTTACATTACTGCCACCGATACAGCAGCCCCTGGAATAAATCCATTCTTTCTCTCATGGAAGCAACAAGACCAATTAATTATGAGTGCGCTCCTCTCTTCTTTATCTACTGAAATTCTACATCTTGTGGTTGACTGTGACACATCTCATAGCATATGGCAGACACTTGAAAAATCCTTTGCTTCACCATCACATTCAAGGATTATGCAGTTACATGGTTCCTTTCAGGACTTGCATCAGGGAGATGATTCAGTTAGCACTTATCTCCAGCGAGCTAAGGTCCTCTTTGATGAGTTGGCTGCTGCTGGTCGGCCTCTCTCCTTAGAGGATTTTAATGTTTATGTATTTCGGGGCTTGCGTAGTGATTTCAAAGACTTAGTGACCAGCTTATCTACACGGGCAGAACCTTTATCATACTCTGATCTTCACAGTTACTTGCTCACTCATGAATACCTGAATAAGAGCTCCCTTCAATCCACTCTTAGTTCTCCTATGACAGCACCTCTGCTGCCCACACCTTCACATTCCACAGCTTCGGCATTCTCAGTTCAGCGTGGTGGTTTTGGTAATCCTTCTGGCCATTCCTATTGTGGGCGTGGGCGACACCGAGGTGGATGGAGAGGCCATCGTGGTGGTACCCATGGCACCTCTGCATCTGGTTGGCAGCAGATGTCCCGTGAGTCTGGGACTGGTTGGCAGCAGCATTCCCGTGGAGTTTCTAACTCAAACCAAAATTTTCGAAATGTCAATTGTGTTATGGTTTTGGGTATTCTGCAAAATACTGTTCTCAATTTACCTCACAGCATTTGCAGGCTACTGCCAATTTGGCATTTCAGAATCCTCAGCTCTCCTCTGCAGGTTGGTTTCCTGATACGGGTGCTAATCAACATGTGACACCGGACCTCGCTAATATGACGAGTTCAGAGCCCTATCTTGGCAGTGATCAATTACATGTCGGTGATGGTAAGGGAGTTGTTATATCACATATTGCTCAATCTAAACTCTATACTCCCAAACGCACTTTTACCCTATCAAATGTTCTGCATGTTCCACATATTAAAAAACCATTATTGTCTGTTCAGAAATTTTGCATTGAGAATAATGTATTTTTTTAATTTCATTCATCTGTGTTTTATGTTAAGGATCTAATAACCAAGGAGGTGCTCCTTTCCGGTCAGAGTAACGATGGTCTATATGTCTTATCCGAGTCTTCTGCAACGTCCATACCTCAAGCTTTCCTATCAACGTCTGTGTCCTCCACTGCTGATGTTTGGCATCGTCACCTTGGACATCCTAGCTCTCGTATTTTAGGGTCTCTAGTATCAAATAATAAAGTTGCATGTTCTTCTAGAGTTTTTAATTTTAATTGTTCATTTTGTCCGTTAGGAAAAGCATCGCGTCTGTCATTAGGCCTTACTGGTCATAAAACTTGTGCTCCTCTTGAGCTTGTTTTCAGTGATGTTTGGGGACCTTCTCCTATGTTCTCTACTGATGGTTATCGGTATTTTGTGATTTTTGTGGATGCCTATACTAAGTATATCTGGTTTTTTCCTTTAGTTGCTAAGTGTGATGTGTTTAAAATTTTTCTTCAATTTCAAGCCCTTGTTGAACGGCAATTTGCCACCAAAATTAAATCTGTCCAAACAGATTGGGGTGGTGGATATAGGAAGTTAAACACATATTTTAAAACCATTGGCATTCATCACCGACTCATATGTCCTCATACGCATGAACAAAATGGTACTGTTGAGCGTCGTCATCGTCATATTGTTGAAACTGGTCTTACACTTCTTGGTTAGTGTAAGGCTCCATTAAAATTTTGGAGTTATGCTTTTGAAACGGCTATCTATCTCATAAATCGTATGCCTACTGCTGTTCTCAATGGTTGTACACCTTTTGAA
Source organism: Populus davidiana x Populus alba var. pyramidalis (assembly GCA_027475595.1). Taxonomy (NCBI): domain Eukaryota; kingdom Viridiplantae; phylum Streptophyta; class Magnoliopsida; order Malpighiales; family Salicaceae; genus Populus; species Populus davidiana x Populus alba var. pyramidalis. The sequence goes on from JANKYH010000585.1 coordinate 108,936, forward strand.
TGTTTATTTAAATCTTCCCTTGATTACAGTTTTCTTCGTATTTTTGGGTGCTTATGTTTTCCTTTACTTCGTCCTTATAATAAACATAAACTAGACTTTCGCTCTTCCCCGTGTGTGTTTCTAGGCTATAGTTCCTCTCATTTGGGTTATCGTTGCTTTGATTTATCATCATCTCGTATGTATATTGCACGGCATGTTAAATTTCATGAAAATACATTTCCTTTTGCATATTCTGAACAGACAACAACCTTATCTTCTCCATCTCTACAAACAGCCCTCCCCGCATTGACCGTTTTTCCTACTCCCATGCCTTCTCCATCTACCCCTTTTTTTCCACCTTCTCCAACACCTGATCATAGGGTTGTTGCCTCCTTTCCTTCACCTGGTCCCGTGAGTAACAGTCCCTCTACTTCATCTCCATTTTACTCTGCTACTGATCACTCTCCAAGTATGGTTTCTTCTTCTCCAGGTACGGTGATCCCATTGTCAGCAGCCACCTCTCCTATTGTGGCTTCCTCTCGACCTCCTGGCAGTCCCACATTGAGTCCTTCCTCTGGCTCTCCTCCAGCCTTGCGTCTGGTAGTTGATTTATCTAATTTTGATCTTCAGCAGGTTTCTCATAGTTCCTCAACTCTACCAGCTGACTCCTCTCGCAACCACCACATGACACTTCATCCTCGCCTGCCCAAATAGGCGCATCTTAGTGTGTCTCAGTCCCTTCCTACCGTGAGCTCTACTTCTCCAGAACATGAACCTCTCACGTACAAAGACGCCTCTCAACATTCGGCATGGCAACAAGCTATGCAAGATGAGATTCAGGCTTTGCAATCAAATGGTACATGCACTCTAGTTCCTTATTGTTCCTCTATGAATGTTGTTGGCAGTCGTTGGGTCTATAAAATCAAGCGGCGCGTGGATGGTAGTATTGACAGGTATAAAGCCTGTCTTGTGGCTAGAGGGTTCACTCAACAAGAAGGAATAGACTACCTTGAGACTTTCAGTCCAGTTGTTAAGCCTGCAACTATGAGGTTAGTACTTACTATTGTTGTGACCCGTGGGTGGTTTATTCATCAGCTTGATGTTCACAATGCTTTCTTAAATGGGATTCTTCAAGAAGAGGTGTATATGGAGCAACCACCTGGTTTTTCTCATCCTACTCTATCATCTCATGTTTGTCACCTGCATAAATCTATCTATGGTTTAAAACAGGCTCCCCGGGCATGGTATACCAGACTCAGTGATTATCTCATTTCTCTTGGTTTTCGTGCCTCCACTACTGACACCTCTCTGTTTATTTATTCTAATGGTCATGATCTCATTTACTTGCTTGTGTATGTGGATGACATTCTGCTTACTGGGAACAATTCAACTCTGCTATGCCACTTGATCACCTTACTGAATTCCGAATTCAAAATCAGGGATTTAGGCTCTGTGCATTATTTCTTGGGGATTGAAGTCACCAAAACTGCCATGGGACTTATGCTCTCACAGCATAAATATACTCTTGATATCATTCGGCGAGCCGGTATGGTTTCATGTAAAGCTACCGACACGCCTGCTTCATCCTTGTCTAAGCTATTGTTGACCTCGGATACTATATACTCTGATCCTACCCGTTACCGATAGATTGTTGGTGCTTTGCAGTATCTCACTTTTACTCGCCCAGATATATGTTATGCTATAAATAAAGTCTGTCAGTTTATGCACTCGCCTACCGAAGGTCATTGGTCTCTTGTTAAAAGAATTGTCCGGTACCTTCAAGGCACGACATCTTATGGTCTACACATCACTCAGGGGTCCTCTCTTTCCTTACATGGTTTTACAGATGCTAATTGGGCTGGTAGTCTTGATGATAGAAAATCCACTAGTGGCTATTTGGTATATCTTAGCAGCACACCTATTTCTTAGAAGTCAGGAAAACAACACATAGTGGCTCGTTCATCGACTGAAGCAGAATATAAGGCTCTTGCAGATGGTACTGCTGAAATTTTGTGGATTCGAGCTCTGCTATCAGATCTTCATTTTTCCTCTAATCCTATGACTATCCTCTGGTGTGATAATTTGGGTGCTACCTACTTGTTTGTTAACCCTATATTTCATGCTCGCACCAAGCATGTTGAAGTCGATTATCACTTTGTTCATGATCGCGTTGCCAAAAAGGAAATTGCGATTCGGTTCATCTCATCACAGGATCAACTTGCTGATGTACTTACCAAACCTTTTCCTCACGCGCCCTTCACTTATTTTCGGTCCAAGCTTCATGTGGATTCTCCTCCTTCAGCTTGAGGGGGCATATTATGGAATGTTATTATGTATATATATTTATCTTGTATTTACCATATATAGATTCTGATCATGTGTAGTACTACATGGTTAGTATCATGTACAACCCTACATCTATATATATATTACATACGGGAGTGCTGCACACATTCAACACAGCCTCCATAATATTCTCCAATTCTCCTTCTCCCTTAACTTCAACTCTTTATAAGTCTTAGAGGTTGTATAGGTGGGATACATTCAACACATGACGTCCAGGCGTTTCACACAATAATCAAAGTCCATTGCAGATAATCAAAATCCGCTTATTCACGGTTCCGTTCGTTTCCCATGCGAAGCAAATGGTAGAATTTTTTTTTTATTACATCCATTTTTTATTAGTCATTTTTATAAATATATTTAACTGATAATATTTTTTATCTTGCAGGCCACGATTCTTAGACGTGAGCCAAGCCCGATCGAGGTATGTTGGTTTTCAACCTTTTTTTCTTATCTTATTATTTCCTTGAATTTGATGAATTTATTTTTTTCTTTCCTAGACACATATAACAATTGATTGAAGGAGAGATACAGGGACGATCCTTCCATCCTTTTAGAAAAAAGATCCGGATTTGTGGTTGAAGACATGATCATCCTACTGACTTAATAGAAATCGGGAGTACAAACTCTCTAACACTATGGTCGAGAACTTGTAGACAACTTGTAGTTCGACCGTTGGATGTTAGTGATCGATTTCAAGCATTCAAACTCTAAAGTTCAAGCCGATAGTAGACCAACAAGTATAGGCTCCGACAACCCATCTTAATAAAAAAATATGAACAACTCATTGTTAGTTATGAAAAACTCTGTTGATTAGTAATGGAAATGAGATCACAGATGGGTGGTACATGTGCACCCCTAATTGGCCTCATGATTCTGGCGACGACAAGCCTCCTCGTCCTCCATCTTCGTCTTTATTTTAGATTTATTGTATTTGAACGTCCAAATGTTTAAATTTGTAATAAATATTTGATTTTTATATTATTTTAATTATTTTTCTACTTCTATTTAATATGTTTTTTCTTAAATATATTTTTAAACTATTACTAGAGAGGTTACTAACTAAACAACTTCGTCGGTGTATTCTAGAAAGAGTTGGAATAGAATTACTACAAATGTCACTGCTACAACTAACTCACCAACAGAATTTTATACATGATATTATATGTTATATTTATCGATGGACAAATAAAAACATCGATGGCATTATATATGATTTTCCTGTCGATGATATGTTAAATTTACCTATAGAGATACTGAAGGAATGAAGCAGGTATTTTTTTTTTTTTGCATGCTTTGTCTGTCTGTAATCCATCGTTATATTTTTAACCAACATACCATAAATTACGTGATCCCGTCAGTAAAATATGTATCGATGAATTATGAGCGTAAATACTAACAGAAATTTTCTTCGATAAAACTGTTAGGTAAAACTGTTAAATCTAATGGTGAGTGTAGTGAATCATATTTTTTTCATTCATAGGTTTGAAAGTCTGCGGCTCCTCCAAAGATTCTAACTATTATTTGGTTGGCCATTTAACATAAACTATGTACAAGATCTTTCTTATTTAATCGTCATCTCTAATCCTCGGATCAGTCTTTTTGTCCATTATGTACAACAATTATAGAAACCTCAGATCATATATTGATTCGCTGTCAATTTGCATTAAAATTATGGACCAAATTTTTTTCATGGTGAGGAATCTATTGGTATGTTTCACACACGCATGATGAGTTGCTGCAGCAATGGCAGTTGAGAATAATGGAATGTGTTGGGTTGTGCCTTAGCCAACCTTCCTATTTATATAAAGGCAGTAGAACACTGCAGTAACTGTAATGATTACAACATCCTAAATTAGAATCCTATTATGATAGATACATGAGTAACTGTACTGATTACAACATCCTATATTAGAATCCTATTCTATAACATGACCCCTCAAGCTGAGGGTGGGGGATCAACCCGAAGCTTGAATCGAAAAGCAGTAAAGGATGCAATAAGAAGCAGTTTAGTGAAGACATCGGCAAGTTGATCTCGAGAAGGAATAAAACGAATCTGAATTTCTTTTTTGGCAACACGGTCACGGACAAAGTGATAATCCACTTCAACATGCTTAGTACGAGCATGGAAGATAGGATTTCCTGAGAGATAGGTAGCACCAAGATTATCACACCAAATGGTAGGGGCAGAGACTGAGGGAACCTGCAAATCTGTTAACAAGTATTGAAGCCAAATGACTTTAGCGGTACCATCAGCAAGGGCTTTATACTCAGCCTCAATAGAGGAGCGAGCAACAGTGCGTTGCTTACCGGATTTCCAAGAAATCGGCGTCTAACCAAAAAAGACAAGATAGCCGCCCGTAGACTTGCGATCATCAATACTACCAGCCCAATCTGCATTTGTAAAGCCATGTAGAGCAAAAGAGGAGCCTCGAGTGATATGGAAACCATAAGATGTCGTACCTTTAAGATAGCGTAAAATACGTTTGACAGCGGCCCAATGAGAATCTGTAGGAGCATGCATAAACTGACAGACTCTGTTAACAGCAAAGCATATATCTGAACGGGTGAAGGTAAGATATTGAAGAGCACCCACGATTTGACGAAATCGTGTAGGATCAGAGAATGAATGATCCGGTAATAAAATGACTTTCGAAGGGGAGACTGTAGTATCAACTGGTTTGTAGGAAGTCATACCAGCTCGGGTGAGGATGTCAAAAATATATTTATGTTGACGCAGCATTAAACCCATACTAGTAGACTGAACTTCAATACCCAGAAAGTAGTGAACAGCACCTAAGTCACGAAGCTTGAACTCAGAGCTGAGTAACTGTATAAGGTGATGGAGCATAGCAGAGTTGCTACCCGTGAGCAGAATATCATCAACATACACCAGGAGATAAAAGATATTAGTACCATCATATAAGATAAACAGGGAGGTGTCAACCTTGGAAGCTCGGAAACCGATGGAGAGCAAAAAATCACTTAGACGAGTGTACCATGCTCTCGGTGCCTGTTTCAAACCATACAATGATTTGTGCAATCTGCACACATGAGATGTAAGAGAAGAGTCAACGAAACCTGGAGGCTGTTTCATGTAGACCTCTTCAGTAAGAACACCATTGAGGAAGGCATTATGAATATCAAGCTGATGAATCTTCCAATTTCATGAAACCGCAATAGAGAAAACCAATCGGACAGTGGCCTGCTTAATAACTGGACTGAAGGTTTCAGAATAATCAATACCTTCCTGCTAGGTAAAATCTCTAGCAACAAGGAGCGCTTTATAGCGCTCAATACTATCATCAACACGATGTTTGATCCGATATACCCATCTACTGCCAACAACGTTCATCGAAGGATGAAATGGAACCAAAGATCAAGTGCAATTTTCGCGTAAAGCGACAATCTCATCACACATAGTGTTATGCCAAACTGCATACCGGTCAGCATCAGAGAATGCAAAAGGCTCAGAAGAGGGAGAATACAGTACCCGTGTGGAGGTAGAAGTAGCGGCAGCGGAAGCAACCAGATTAGTTGTCTTCGGTTGCCGCGGTCTAAGAGTCATAGGATGTCTGTTGTGTGCTGGTGGAGATGCAAGGGAAGACGGTTGTAGCGAGGAGACCTGTGACAGCTGATAAGAAGACAAATCAACCATAAGTTGCAGACCAGCGGGAGAGGATGATAAAGAAGCAGCCTCAAGCACAAGACTGTCAGCAGAGGAGGGGTTGGAGGTAGAGACTGAAGCTGCAGGAGTGCTGGCTAGGGAGGGCAAAGCAGAGGAGGGACTAGAAAGTGCCCCAAGACCATGGGGAGAAGAGACCAATTGACGATCTGAACCTGCATCATAAGGGCTAGATAAACAAGCATGGGATGATGGCCAAGGGATGGGTGGAGGCTGTGGTCGGGTGGCTGTTTGGAGTGGTAAAGCGGAGTGTTGTGGGCTGTTTGGGTGGCTAGTGAAAGCGGGTAGCGGTGGGTGGTTTAGCAAATTTGGGAGGGTGACAGTAGCGGGTGGGGTGGGGGTTGTGGTGGAGACCTTTGCAATCTGTTCAGAATTATCAAATGGAAACACATGTTCATGGAAGCGGACATGACGGGAAATATAAATACGATGAGATGCAATGTCAAGACATCGATAACCAAGATGCGAGGAACTATATCCAAAAAACACACATGGAGAGGAACGAAAATCCAATTTATGATTATTATATGAACGCAGAAAAGGAAAACAAACACACCCAAAGGTACGCAAAAAATGATAATCAGGAGACCGTTGAAATAAACAATCAAACGGAGAGCGATGGGCAAGAATAGGAGTAGGCATGCGATTTATAAGATAAACAGAGGTTTCAAAAGCATAATTCCAGAATCGAAAAGGTGCTTTACATTGCCCTAAAAGAGTAAGACCTGTTCCCACAATATGCCTATGACGACGCTCTACTGTTCCATTTTGTTCATGAGTGTGGGGACAAATCAGACGATGATGAATACCAATGGTCTGAAAAAATATAGATAGTTTATGGTATTCACCGCCCCAATCAGTTTGAACAGATTTTATTTTTAAGGAAAATTGACGTTCGACAAGAGTTTGAAATTGATGAAAAATAGAGTAAACATCAGACTTGGCAACTAGAGGATAATACCATACATATTTAGTATAAGCATCAACGAAGACAACAAAATAACGATAGCCATCTGAAGAAAAAAGAGGAGCAGGGCCCCATACATCACTAAAAATTAATTCAAGTGGAGCAGAAGTTTTGTGACCAGTAGGTCCTAAAGACAAACGCGATGATTTTCCTAAAAGACAACTTTGACATTGAAAATTAAGACGTTTGTTGTTACAAATAATCTTATTTTTCGAGATTAACAATTGAAAGATACGTGAAGTAGGATGACCTAGTCGACGATGCCATAAATCGGCAGAGGCAGAAGTGCAGGGAGACCAATAGGCTTGAGGAACTGACGTGACGGAAGACTTGGTCAAGGCATAGAGACCATCTTTACTCTGACCTGAGAGAAGGACTTTATGGGTGTTGAAATCCTTAACATAAAACACACGAGGGTGAAATTCAAAATAAACATTATTATCAAGACAAAATTTCTGAACAGAGAGCAAAGGTCTTGTGATTGCAAGAACATGAAGAACATTAGATAAGGTGAAAGAACGATGTGGTGTATATATTTTTGTATGACCAAGATGAGATATAGGAAGGCCCTTACCATCACCAACATGCAAATTATCATTACCAAGGTACGGTTCTGAAGCGGTCAAGGTGGCAAGATCAGGTGTGACGTGTTGATTGGCACCGGTATCTGGAAACCAATCAACAGAACCGGTTGAGGAGAGATTGCGCTGCACCAGGTTGGCAGTAGGTTGTTGGCCATAACCTCGCTGCTGGAATTGAGGGCAATGGGGAGCTGTATGGCCGAAATTCTAACACAGTTGGCAGCGTGGATTCTGCCCCCTATTACGCTGCCAAGAGCCCTGCCTATTGTCACCGAAGGAGGAGTTTTGGAAGCTGCGGTGATCAGGTCTGGAGCCAGCAAATCGGTTGCCTCTGCTGTTGGACTGGTTGGGACGCCAGCCACCGTTGAAGTGGTATGGCCAGAATTGCCAAAAGTCTAGCGTTGTGCAACAAGAGCACAAGATGGAATGCTAGGTGTGGGCAGCAGAGGATCATGTACGGCAGCAGAAGATTTGTGAAGAAATTCATGTGTAAGGAGATGGTTGTGAAGATCTGCATATGATAAAGGTTCAGCCTTGGTAATAAGACTGGTAACTAAGTCTTTAAACTCTCCCTGAAGACCACGAAGCACATATAAATTGAAATCTTCAAGTGAAAATGGCCGACCAGCAGCAGCCAATTCATCAAATAAGGCCTTCACTTTTTGCATAAATTGAGTTACTGATTCATCACCCTGTCGAAGATCCTGAAGAGAGTCGTGAAGTTGCATAATACGAGAGTTGGAGGTGGAAGCGAGAGCTCGCTCAAGAGTGCCCCAAGCTGAACAAGAACTTTGACAGCCAACAACAAGATGCAAAACTTCCATAGATAGGGAGGAAAGAAGAGCACTTAGAATGAGTTGGTCCTGTTGTTTCCAGGTTTGAAAAAGCAGATTTACCTGAAGAGAGATACCATCATGGGCAAGAACATGTGTTGATGGACATGTGTTGGAGCCATCAACAAAACCAAAAACTCCTTGGCCTAGGAGATAAGGCAGCATTTGCATACGCCAATATAAATAATTGGTGTTTGTTAATTTGAGGGAGATGACTTGATGAGTGTGAGAAAGGGAGATAATGCTTGTGGCAGTAGAGGCAGCAAATGTGGGCTGCAAGAGAAGGAGTTCATCAGCCATGGCAGAGGAGAATCCAGGCGGTGACGTAGTAGAGGAAAGCAGAGGAGGCGCTGCAAGAGAAGAGGGTTGCACTGTCGGAGAAGAAGAAAGTTGGACTGCTGGTGCTGCAGAATTTGAAGATGTATGTGGTGGCTGTTCCATTGAAGAAGGGAGGTTGGGAGGCTGTGAGAAAATTAGGTTTAATTTATTTTAGGGTTTTGTGGCTCTGATACCAAGTTGAGAATAATGGAATGTGTTGGGTTGTGCCTTAGCCAACCTTCCTATTTATATAGAGGCAGTAGAACACTGCAGTAACTGTAATGATTACAACATCCTATATTAGAATCCTATTATGATAGATACATGAGTAACTGTAATGAATACAACATCCTATATTAGAATCATATTCTATAATAATGGCCAATGATGATTAAAGACAGGTTTTAAAGGAAGGCATTGCATCAACTCTTTTTTGGTGTTCCTTCGAGCATTTGCTTAACTAGAAAATTTTGGTTTTCAGTGATGTTAAACCAAATTTAAACTTATATTTTTATCTGACACTTCATTGATTATCTGTTTTTATCTGATCACTTTAATCGACGAAAAAACCTATGTGCTCGAAAGCGAGGGGAGGCTTAGCTCATCAGCATCCAGAAACTTCTTGCATGCCCAGAAGAAGTTTCTGACATGCAAGAAATGCAGTCTATGCTTGCTCTGCTCTATATTATTCTTGATAAATCTTGCCATCCAAATTTAGTTTGCTAATAATTAAGTTGATGGCTCTGTGAAAGGTCCATTCTTGATGAATTTGATGCGAATGTTAATGCAGTCTGAAAAAGGGAATTCCTCAGAATGCACTTTGGATATATAGGAGTTCGAAAATAAAAAAGAAAAAGAAAAAAAGTGTGCACGTGTAAGAAAGATTACGTGCATGGCGTCACTACTATGATAAATGTTAAGCAGCCGTACAAAAAACACGTCTCCATTTCCGTATGAAAGATTCTTTAAGGATATTTGCGGTGTTTGAAATAATATTTTAAAATAATATTTCTTTTTTATTTTTAAAATCTTATCCAATCCCTATTTACAACGCAATACCAAAAAAGTGGCATCGTGCAATTACTTCTGATACGGTGAAACGCTTGCATTTGTGTCATGCAACAGCCAATTGGTGATTTTCGAAACCGACCCAAATATCTGAGAGGACATTCTTCTTTTTCTTCAAAATCAAATATTTTTCTCTTTGCTGCGTTCCTGCCAACGCCAATCCACCCAACAACGCCCTCCCCAGAATTTTACCCTATTTATACACATACGAGTGTCATGGAGTCAAGCACATCGCAACAGCTTCCTAGCTCACACTGCTCTCTAGCTACATCATTTCTGACCACTGTTTCATTGGGCATTATTGTGCTCAGCTTTTTAACCTAATTTCCTGCTCGACGGCTGATTTGGAAATGGAGAGGGTGACAAAGTTGGCATCGGAGAGGCCAGTGGTGGTCTTTAGCAAGACCACATGCTGTATGTGCCACACCATCAAGACTCTCTTCTGTGACTTTGGGGTGAACCCGGCTGTCCATGAGCTTGATGAGATGCCCGGAGGAAGGGAAATCGAGCAAGCACTCACAAGGGCTGGATGCCCAACGTTGCCGGCCGTGTTCATCGGCGGTGAGATTGTTGGTGGAGCCAATGAGGTGATGAGCCTTCACCTTAGTCGTTCCTTAATCCCAATGCTTAAACATGCCGGAGCATTATGGGTTTGACCCATCGGCTAATTACCTTCTTATCAGGCACTAACCAAATAAATGAGACGTGTTTTAGCTACTCTATACTATGTACGAGGAGATTATTAATAACACACACGCACACATGCTAGTAATAATATTACTCCATAAATTATAGCAGGTGTCGGATGTGGATGTATTCGGAGACAATGTGGTTAGTAGTTGATCAAAGTGAGAATCCGTGTAATTGAATTTACGAGATAACATGCCCGCGTGCTGTCGTAGATTTATAAAACAAATATAATTGATAGCGTTACAATTGTGACAATTGTGAATCAGCACTAGATAAATAATAAAAACTAAAAGTATAATGGAACCAATATTTTATGACGGAAAAAAAAGTTTTGTTAGTGATCAAAAACTTTGAGACTGAACAAAATGATTTGTAGCAATCCACAGTGTTTTGTGAAGAAAGATATAGTGCTTTCACCATATGATTTAGCTTTTTTGCTAATAAAAAGCAAAAAAAATTACAAAGCTAAATTCTTTACCAACTTAATATTAAAAAAAACAAACAAAGATAATTTTGGAAGGGAAAAAACACATGAGAAAAAATGTTGTAGCAATTGACAATGTTTTGTGAGGAAAAGTATAGTTCTTTCTCCAATAAAATCGACATAGACAATTTTAGAAAAAAATCATAAAAAGAAATCATTTAGAGAAATATTATAGCAATTCACAATGTTTTGTGAGAAAAGCTACAACACTTTTCTCATATTATTTAACTTTATTGTAATTATAATTCTTAACCAACTCAATATTCAAAAAAAATCGACAAAGATAATTTTGAAAAAATATCATAAAAAAATCATATGGGAAAACACTACAACAATTCATAGTGTTTTAAAGGAAAAATAAATTACAAAGCGGAATTCTCAAGAAGCTCAAAATTAAAAAAATAAAATCGACATAAATAATTTTAGAAAAAAAATAACAAAAAAAGGAAAAAAAAACATGTTGAAAACACTATAGCAATTCACAGTATTTTGTGATGAAAGCTATAGTGCTTCCCCAGATGATTTTATTTTATTTATAATGACTTGTAATTGTAATTCTCAACCAACTGAATATTAAGAAAATAAAATTGACAAAGATAATTTTGAAAAAATCATAAGAAAAAAAAATCTTATTGAGAGACACTCTAGCAATTCATAGTGTTTTGTGAAGATAGCTACAATGTTTTTCCTACATGATTAAGCTTTATTACAAAGTTAAATTCTAACCAACTCAATATTAAAAAAATAAAATTGACAAAAATAATTTTGGGAAAAATATTACAAAAAAAGAAAACACAAAAGAAACTGGAAAAAAACCATGAGGGAAAAAAAACTATGGCAATTCACAGTAATTTGTGAGGAAAGTTACAATGCTTTTCTCACTTAATATAACTGTAATTTTTAACCAGTTTAATATTAAAAAATAAAATCAAAAAAGATAATTTCAAAGAAAATTATAAGAAAAAAAAATCATACAGAAAAACATTATAGCAATCAACAATGTTTTAAAGAAAAAGATTACAAAACTAAATTCTCAATGAGCTCAATATTAAAAAAGTAAAATAAACAAATATAATTTTGAAAAAACAATTAAAATAGAAAAACCATGTGGGAAAACACCGTAGCAATCCACAGTATTTTAAAGGAAATAATTATAAAAAAAAAAAAATTAACCAGCTCAATATTAAAAAAGTAAAATCAACAAAGATAATTCTGAAAATAAAATAAACAAAAAAAAATAATTTTGAAAAAAGAAAAAGAAAAAATAAACAAAAAAAAAGAAAAAATGGGAAAGTTGGAAAAAAAAGATGAATAAAAAAATAAAAAATAAAAAATAAAGAAAAAAAAAAGGAATCCACAGTGCATTAGTGTGGGTGAATAGTAAATTCTCCACACCCTCTAGCTTATTACTTAATATGTATTAATAAATAAATATATAAAAATAAGTTAATAACAATGATTAAAGTTCAAAGGGAAAAGTTAAAAGATAGATATAGATCATGATATATGATCTTGTAAAAAATAATATCAATTCGATTGTATTTAAAGATTTTTTTTAACTAATTTCTTATTAATTCAAACAATAATTAAAAAAGATACTTACAAAGAGAAAAACAACTAATTAAAATATAAGAGAAAAAAAGTATTACGTAGAGTTGCACAAATCAATGTTTACGAATATTAGAAAAAATATTATAATCTTGTTAGAAAAGCATTTAAAAACTAGACAATATCTTGTCAATAAATATAACAATTTTTTTTTATCTATTTCAATCAATCTCAATTGAAATTAAATACCCACAAGCATCAAACACATATATCTAATCAATCCCTTTAAATTAATTTAAAATAAAATTAGAGGGGAAAAGAAAGAAAATCCCAAAGCTGAAAAAAAATAAAAACCATATAAGGACGTTGATGATTTGATCACGAGGATGCACCCTCCCTTGTTATAATTAATTATTAATTGCAATGATATCCATATTATTATACTGCAGATATACCAGATTCAAAAGCATATTTTTATTGGAGTTTGGAATTCTCAAAGAGCTGGTGTTCCACTCTATGTTATCTTTGCAAAGGCCCCTTTCTGGGGCTTTGTTGCAGGCATCTTCCATTGCTGGAAACTTACTGGAAGCTTAAACAATTTGTGTGATGTTACTTTGTCCATTGTTTACGATTAACCCAAATTACTTTAGTTAACAATTGATATTTGCAATATTGCAAGGTCTTCTTTCTTCATTACACGACTGTCGACATAATTTACAGAACAGGAAGGGCCAAAAATGTCTGCTAGCTAAATGATCATATGTTCCTCTCCCTTTCACTTTATCTATACATCTTGTTGTAACTCATTTTCGGGTCCCCATAAAAATAAATAAAATAAATAGCCAAAGGAGGTTAGAAAAATAACGGAAGGCAGAAGCACTCAGAAAATGGTCAGAAAAATCGGTCAAGGAGGTTAAAAATACAAAGATGGATTTTTGACAATATATTCTTGAATGATAAGAGCCCTGGTGGATAAGAAAATTTAAATTTTGAGGAGAAAAGCCCAAATTTGTATGTTTATGGACTTAATTGGATTTTTAATTGGATTTATAGAGGATTTGATTGCAAGGAAAATTGATTTTTAAGTCAATTTGGGCTTTAATTAGAAGAAATTTAAGTTCTGGGCCAAAATATATTTTTTAGGATTTTATTGGGTCAAATCAAGGGCTTAATTGCATAAATATTGAAGTTTAATGACCAATTAGGGGTTTAATTGTGAAAATCTGAAACCAGGGACCAATTTGGAAAAGGCGCGAAGATAGAGGGGGCTGTATTGGATTGATCCGGGGTCAAATTGAAGAAATTGAAAACTGGAGGACTAATTTAAAAAACAAAACAGCGCATGTTACTGTTCACTTTCTTCCTAAAAAAGCTGCATGAGTGGCTGTTTTCCAGGGCAGCTCGAGGTGCACACTTTGAGCCAACAGTTGAGATGCTTCCCAACTGAATCAAGGGCTGAAATTTTTCCCCAACGTAGACAAGATTACTCTCTTTCACAGACTATAAATAGAGTCGGATTTGATGATCTGAAGGAGGAGAAATGCGGGTCCAAAGTCAGCCAAAAACCAGCATTTTCGCCCAATTTCTGCAGATTTTTCTTCTTTTTCTTTCTTCCTCTGCAACAGGAAACCGACGCCATCTTCCTCCAACTCCACCACTGACCACCGTCACAGACACCCTACCACAGCTCCAAGACTCCTTTCTCCCCGATTCCAGCCTTTTCCCGTTGTTTTCTTCTACCCCTCAGCCACTTTGAGCACGCAGGCCAGCAGCAGCAGAGGAATTTTTTTTCTTCAGCCATAGGTTACTCCTTCAGCAACATCCTTCTCTTCCCTGCAGAAGTGGCACTGGTAGTAGCAACACTGAAGGGCCACCATTGAGACAATCATCTTTCAGCCAGCGAGCAGGGGCGTTTCTTCGTGAGCAGCGTTCAGTCTTCTCCCTCCATTTCGCCTCCAGCCGTTGTCTAGCAGGTAAGCCTTTTATTCCCAGCTTTTGCATGCATTCTTGCATTTGTTACTGTTCAAGTGAAATTTAATTCACTTGAACAGTAACCGGGTAAGGCATGTGTACTTTTTGGTAAAATTAGAAATCTAGCATTTAAAATACCCGGTTTCCGTCAACAAAAAAAAAATTTTATTAAAAAATAAATGTTTTGTTTTCATGCATACGGCCAATACCCTAACATGTTTTAAATGTTTTTTTTTATATATACAAAAAATATTGGAAGTTTTAAAAAGGTGTTTTCGCATGGATTTCGTAAACACAACAAAAATTATTTTCTTGCATTTTTGGATTTTACAACATGTTTGTAAAACTCCAAAGGGTATTGGCCAATATTCCAAAAACTATAAAAATCTTATTTTGGGGGAGGAATTCATCTATTATTCATCGCTAATGTTTGGATAAAGAAATCCTTAAAGGACGAATATCCAAAATATTATTGGGAGTAATAAATCCGCACACATCCTTGAAAGAAGCCTTGATTATAATCGAGGACATTTCAAAATTTTAAATTTTTGACTCCACGGTTTACGAGCCGTGAAAGTATGAAATACTAAGGCAAAAGGAGGCTTTTAAAGCGCTTTGAATTTCCTTAGATTTCTAAATTTTTTGTCCCTCCTCCTTGCGATTTACGAGTCGCAAACTCTTGAAATACTAAGGGAAAAATGAGCTTTCAAAGCACATGGAATCTCCTTGGATTTCTATCCAAATAAATTTTATTTGAATCAAACCTAGGAAAATTGACGGGACTAGAAAACACCAACACCATAGCAATTATAGAGCAAACCAAACACCAAGCAGCTTACCTTAGGTAGGGCGTACTAGGGGTGCTAATACCTTCCCTTTACGCAACCAGTCCCTTGCCTTAGAATCTCTGAAAGACCAGTTAGGGTTCCTAGTGACCAAAATACTAGGTGGCGACTCCAAAGAACCAAATCAATAAAACAAAACGAACGAAAAATCGCCATCGGACGCCGCGCGGATTTTTTTTGAGGTGCGACACATCTTTTGCACATGAAGGAATATATATGGAGAATGCAGCCATTTGTAACGTGTGCCTCAACAACACAAAAACCCTAATCTGTGAATGTGGTGCCACGATCCGTCCTCGCGGGCGATCTATCGCTTGCAATTTGCTTTCTTCTTTATCGTTTGTGCATAAAGCTTACATTCTTTTTCCACTCGCCGCCTACACTATTTCTCCCTGAGGATCTTATCCTCTCTCTCTCACGTTAGCCGTATATGCTGGCCAAGTATGTAATGCATGTGCATACATATTCACAATGCATACATGTGCACTGGTATAATATACATCCATCACCTATAATGATCAACCTTCTATTTGTTTTGAATAAATTTGTAAGATTTTAGGGCACACCTTAAACTACTTCCTATGTAGTTAGTTTCAATTTTTTATCAAAACTATTTTTTATATTAAATTTACTATCAATTTTTCAAAAATTCTCAATTAAAACTTCCATCAATCAGAGCTTTCAGGCTAGAATCACGTGGTTTGAAAGGATTTCAAACCTTCATCAGTCTTAGAGGTTGTATAGGCGGGATACATTCAACACATGACGCCCACGTGTTTCAGGCAATAATCATTGTCCGGTGCGGATAATCAGAATCCGCTTGTTCACGCTTCTGTTCGTTTCGCATGCGAAGTAGATGGTAGATTTTTTTTATTACATCAATTTTTATTAGTTTTTTTTATAAATATATTTAACTGATAACATTTTTATCTTGCAGGCCACGATTCTTAAATGCGAGCCAAGCCCGATGGAGCTTTTTGTTGAAATGAATGTATGGAGTGATGACCGCTAAAAAGGGGTGCAGCAGTTCATTGATAGCCAAGCTAAACACTTTATGGTATGTTAGTTTTCAATCTTTTTTTCTTAAGTTATTATTTCCTTGAATTTGATGAATTTATTTTTTTCTTTCTAGGACATATATAACAGCTGATTAAAGGAGAATATACAGGGACGATCCTTCCATCCTTTTAGATCTCGATCTGGATTTGTGGTTGAAGGCATGATCATCCTATTGACCTCATAGAAATCAGGTGTACGAACTCTCTAACACTATAGTCTAGAACTTGCAGACGGCTCATAGTTCGACCGTGGGATGTTCACAATCGATTTCGAGCACTCAAAATCTAAAGTTCACGGCGATATTAGACCAACAAGTACAGGCTCGGACGACCCATCTTAATAAAAAAATATGAACAACTCACTGTTGGTTATGAAAAACTCTATTGATTAGTAATGGAGATGATATCACAGATGGGTGGTACATGTGCACCCCTAATTGGCCTCATGATTCTAGCGACGACACGCCTCCTCCTCCTCCAGCTTCGTCTTTATTTTAGATTTATTGTATTTGAATGTCCAAATGTTTAAATTTGTAATAAATATTTAATTTTTATATTATTTTAATTATTTTTCTACTTCTGTTTAATATGTTTTTTCTTAAATATATTTTTAAACTATTACTGACGGGGTTACTAACGAAACAATTTCGTTAGTGTATTCTAGAGAGAATTGGAAAAGAATCACTGCAAATGTCACTGATACTATTAACTCACCAACGAAATTATAGATAATATTATATCGATGATATATTATATTTACCGATGAATACACCGACGGACATATAAAAAAATCGATGGCATTATATATGATTTTCATATCGATGATATGTTAAATTTACCTATAGAGATACTGATGGAATGAAGTGGGTTTTTTTTTTTTTTTGCGTGCTTTGTCTGTCTGTAATCCATCGGTATATTTTTTACCAACAAACCATAAATTACATGATCTCGTCGGTAATATATGTATCGATGAATTATGAGCATAAATACCAACATAAATGTTTTTCCGTAAAACTATTAAATCTAGTTGTGGATGTAGTGGATCATGTTTTTTTCATTCATAGGTTTGAAAGTCTACGACTCCTCTAAAGATTCAAACTCTTATTTGGTTGGCCATTTAACATAAACTATGAACAAGATCTTTTTTATGTAATCGTCTTCTCTAATCCTTGGATCAGTCTTTTTGTCCATTATGTAAAACAATTATAGAAACCTCAAATAATATATTGATTCACTGTCAATTTGCATGAAAATTATGGACCAAATTTTTTTCATGGTGAGGAATCTATTGGTATGTTTCATACACACTTGATGAGCTACTGCAGCAATGGCCAATGATGATTAAAGACAGGTTTTAAAGGAAGGCATTGCATCTACTCTTTTTTGGTGTTTCTTTGAGCATTTGGTTAACCAGAAAATTTTGGTTTTCAATGATGTTAAACCAAATTTAAACTTATATTTTTCTCTGACACTTCATCGATTATCTATTCAGTTAAGAGATTGTGAATTTCAGTTTTTTTACACGGGTAATGATTTTCATATTAGTGCTGACTGCATTTTAAGCTGGATAAATATCAAAAGACAACGCTGTCGAATATTTGTATAGTAACTCTTTTGTTCCTATTTCTTTTCTTTTTGGGCACTTCTTTATGTAAAATCTTTAACTTTTCATGGTGGCCATCCCCTAATAGGCTAGCATGAGGTTTTTAATAAATCTTTCTATCATTATATATATAAAAAAAAATCATATTTCAGTAATCTACTTGATTACTTTCATAATTGCAGTGATTCTTTATATGGAATGATGGGAGCTGCCTTTGGACATAAAAGCTCCTATTTTTTCTTACTCTTAATCACTTAATTAACAGTTATTTTTCTTATACTTGTATCTGCATGAAGAAAATAAAGTAATTCAACGGACAACAAATAGATAAAAGCAGACTGTGACGTGAAAAATATCATTAGAAAAAAAAAAAAAAGGATGGTGCTGGGACCTCTTGGCATTTATCTCTTCGTTTCCTACACGGTCGATCACTTTAATCGACGAAAAAACCTATGTGCTCGAAAGCGAGGGGAGGCTTAGCTCATCAGCATCCAGAAACTTCTTGCATGCCCAGAAGAAGTTTCTGACTTGCAAGAAATGCAGTCTATGCATGCTCTGCTGTATATTATTCTTGAAAAATCTTGCCATCCAAATTTAGTTTGCTAATAATTAAGTTGATGCCTCTGTGAAAGGTCCATTCTTGTTGAATTTGATGCGAATGTTAATGCAGTCTGAAAAGGGGAATTCCTCAAAATGCACCTTGGATATATAGGAGTTCGAAAATAAAAAAGAAAAAGAAAAAGTGTGCACGTGTAAGAAAGATTACATGCATGGCGTCACTACTATGATAAATGTTAAGCAGCCGTACAAAGAACACGTCTCCATTTCCGTATGAAAGATTCTTTAAGGATATTTGCGGTGTTTGAAATAATATTTTAAAATAATATTTCTTTTTTTATTTTTAAAATCTTATCCAATCCCTATTTACAACGCAATACCAAAAAAGTGGCATCGTGCAATTACTTTTGATACGGTGAAACGCTTGCATTTGTGTCATGCAACAACCAATTGGTGATTTTCGAAACCGACCCAAATATCTAAGAGAACATTCTTCTTTTTCTTCAAAATCAAATCTTTTTCTCTTTGCTACGTTCCTGCCAACGCCAATCAACCCAACAACGCCCTCCCCAGAATTTTACCCTATATATACACATACGAGTGTCATGGAGTCAAGCACCTCGCAACAGCTTCCTAGCTCACACTGCTCTCTAGCTACATCATTTCTGACCACTGTTTCATTGGGCATTATTGTGCTCAGCTTTTTAACCTAATTTCCTGCTCGACAGCTGATTTGGAAATGGAGAGGGTGACAAAGTTGGCATCGGAGAGGCCAGTGGTGATCTTTAGCAAGACCACATGCTGTATGTGCCACACCATCAAGACTCTCTTCTGTGACTTTGGGGTGAACCCGGCTGTCCATGAGCTTGATGAGATGCCCGGAGGAAGGGAAATCGAGCAAGCACTCACAAGGGCTGGATGCCCAACGTTGCCGGCCGTGTTCATCGGCGGTGAGATTGTTGGTGGAGCCAATGAGGTGATGAGCCTTCACCTTAGTCGTTCCTTAATCCCAATGCTTAAACATGCCGGAGCATTATGGGTTTGACCCATCGGCTAATTACCTTCTTATCAGGCACTAACCAAATAAATGAGACGTGTTTTAGCTACTCTATACTATGTACGATGAGATTATTAATAGCACACACGCACACATGCTAGTAATAATATTACTCAATAAATTATAGCAGGTGTCGGATGTGGATGTATTCGGAGATAATGTACTTAGTAGTAGATCAAAGTGAGAATCCGTGTAATTGAATTCACGAGATGGCATGTCCATGCGTTGTCACATGATAGTGTTATAATTATGAATCAATACTAGATAAGTAATAAAAACTAAAAGTATAATAGAGCAATATTCCATGATGGAAAAAAAAGTTGTGTTGGTGATCAAAAACTTTGAGACTAAACAAAATAATTTGTAGCAATCCATAGTGTTTTGTGAAGAAAGATATAGTGTTGTCCCTATATGATTTAACTTTTCTGTTAATAAAAAGCAAAAAAAATTACAAAACTAAATTTTCTATCAACTTAATATTAAAAAAAACCAACAAAGATAATTTTGGACGGAAAAATATTGTAGCAATTGACAATGTTTTGTGAGGAAAAGTACAGTTCTTTCTCCAATAAAATCAATATAGACAATTTTAGAAAAAATCATAAGAAAAAATCATTTAGAGAAATATTATAGCAATTCACAATGTTTTGTGAGAAAAGCTACAACGTTTTTCTCATATGATTTAGCTTTATTGTAATTATAATTCTTAACCAACTCAATATTCAAAAAACAAATTGACAAAGATAATTTTGAAAAAAATCATAAAAAAATCATATGGGAAAACACTACAACAAGTCGTAGTGTTTTAAATAAAAAAAACAAATTACAAAGCGAAATTCTCAAAAAGCTCAATATTAAAAAAATAAAATCGACAGAGACAATTTTAGAAAAAAAAATAGCAAAAAAAAAAAGGAAAAAAAACCATGTTGGAAACACTGTAGCAATTCACAATGTTTTGTGATGAAAATTATAGTGCTTTCCCACATGATTTAACTTTATTTGTAATGACTTATAATTATAATTCTCAACCAACTCAATATTAAAATAATAAAATTGACAAAGATAATTTTGAAAAAATCATAAGAAAAAAAAATTATGTTGAGAAACACTCTAGTAATCAATAGTGTTTTGTGAGGATAGCTACAATGCTTTCCACACATGATTAAGCTTTATTACAAAGTTAAATTCTAACCAACTCAATATTAAAAAAATAAAATTGATAAAAATAATTTTGGAAACAAATATTACAAAAAAAGAAAACACAAAAGAAACTGAAAAAAAAAAAACAATGAGGGAAAAAAGACTATGGAAATTCAGAGTAATTTGTGAGGAAAGTAACAGTGCTTTTCTTACATACTATAACTGTAATTTTTAATCAGTTTAATATTAAAAAATAAAATAAAAAAAGATAATTTCAAAGAAATCATAAAAAAAAAACCATGCAGAAAAACACTGTAGCAATCAACAATGCTTTAAAGAAAAAAATTACAAAACTAAATTCTCAATGAGCTCAATATTAAAAAATATATATATATATAATTTTGAAAAATAAAATAAAATAAAATAGAAAAACCATGTGGAAAAACACCGTAGCAATCCACAATATTTTAAAGGAAATAATTATAAAGCAAATTTTTTAACTAGTTCAACATTAAAAAAGTTAAATTGACAAAGATAATTCTAAAAATAAAATAAACAAAAAAAAGGGAAAGTTGGAAAAAAAAATAAAAAAAGGAATTCATTGTGGATTACTATTGTAATCCACAGTGTATTGGGTATGGATAAACAGTAAATTCCCCACACCCTTTAACTTATTACTTAATATGTATTAATAAATACATATATAAAAATGAGTTAATAACAATGATTAAAGTTCAATGTGAAATTTTAAAAGATAGATATACATCATGATATATGATCTCGTAAAAAATAATTTGAATTCGATTGTATTTAAAGATTTCTTTTAACTAATTTCTTATTAAATCAAACAATAATTAAAAAAGATACTTACAAAGAGAAAAACAACTAATTAAAATATAAGAGAAAAAAAATAAAAACCATGTAAGGACGTTGATGATTTGATCACAAGGATGCACCCTCCCTTGTATAATTAATTATTAATTGCAATGATATCCATATTATACTGCAGATATACCAGATTCAAAAGCATATTTTTATTGGAGTTTGGAATTCTCATAGAGCTGGTGTTCCACTCTATGTTATCTTTGCAAAGGCCCCTTTCTGGGGCTTTGTTGCAGGCATCTCCCATTGCTGGAAATTTACTGGAAGCCTAAACTATTTGTGTGATGTTACTTTGTCCATTGTTTACGATTAACCCAAATTACTTTAGTTAACAATTGATATTTGCAATATTGCAAGGTCTTCTTTCTTCATTACACGACTGTCGACATAATTTACAGAACAGGAAGGGCCAAAAATGTCTGCTAGCTAAATGATCATATGTTCCTCTCCCTTTCACTTTATCTATACATCTTTTGCACATGAAGGAATATATATGGAGAATGCAGCCATTTGTAAAGTGTGCCTCAACAAAACAAAAACCCTAATCTGTGAATGTGATGCCACGATCCGTCCTCGCGGGCGATCTATCGTTTGTGCATAAAGCTGACATTCTTTTTCCACTCGCCGCCTACACTATTTCTTCCTGAGGATCTTATCCTCTCTCTCTCTCTCTTACGTTCTCCGTATATGCTGGCCAAGTATGTAATGCATGTGCATACATATTCTTGTACCCCAACATTCACAATTCATACATGTGCACTGGTATAATATACATCCATCACCTATAATGATCAACCTTCTATTTGTTTTGAATAAATTTGTAAGATTTTAGGGCACACCTTAAACTACTTCCTATGTAGGTAGTTTAAATTTTTTATCAAAACTATTTTTTATATTAAATTTACTATCAATTTTTCAAAAATTCTCAATTAAAACTTCCATCAATCAAAGCTTTCAGACTAGAATCACGTGGTTTGAAAGGATTTCGGACCTTCATCAATCTTAGAGGTTGTATGGGCGGGATACATTCAACACATGACATCCACGTGTTTCACGCAATAATCATTGTCCGGTGCGGATAATCAGAATCCGCTTGTTCACGCTTCTGTTCGTTTCGCATGCGAAGTAGATTGTAGGATTTTTTTTATTACATCCATTTTTATTAGTTTTTTTATAAATATATTTAACTGATAACATTTTTATCTTGCAGGCCACGATTCTTAAACGCGAGCCAAGCCCGATGGAGCTTTTTGTTGAAATGAATGTATGGAGTGATGACCGCTAAAAAGGGGTGCAGCAGTTCATTGATAGCCAAGCTAAACACTTTATGGTATGTTAGTTTTCAACCTTTTTTTCTTATGTTATTATTCCCTTGAATTTGATGAATTCTTTTTTTTCCAGGACATATATAACAGCTGATTAAAGGAGAATATACAGGGACGATCCTTCCATCCTTTTAGATCTCGATCCAGATTTGTGGTTGAAGGCATGATCATCCTATTGACCTCATAGAAATCAGGTGTACGGACTCTCTAACACTATAGTCGAGAACTTGCAGACGGCTCATAGTTCGACCGTGGGATGTTCACAATCGATTTCGAGCACTCAAACTCTAAAGTTCACGGCAATATTAGACCAACAAGTACAGGCTCGGACGACCCATCTTAATAACAAAATATGAACAACTCACTGTTGGTTATGAAAAACTCTATTGATTAGTAATGGAGATGAGATCACAGATGGGTGGTACATGTGCACCCCTAATTGGCCTCATGATTCTAGCGACGACACGCCTCCTCCTCCTCCAGCTTCGTCTTTATTTTAGATTTATTGTATTTGAATGTCCAAATGTTTAAATTTGTAATAAATATTTAATTTTTATATTATTTTAATTATTTTTCTACTTCTGTTTAATATGTTTTTTCTTAAATATATTTTTAAATTATTACTAACGAGGTTACTAACAAAACAATTTCGTTTGTGTATTCTAGAGAGAATTGGAAAAGAATCACTGCAAATGTCACTGATACTATTAACTCACCAACGAAATTATAGATAATATTATATCAATGATATATTATATTTACCAATGAATACACCGACGGACAAATAAAAAAATCGATGGCATTATATATGATTTTCATGTCGATGATATGTTAAATTTACCTATAGAGATACTGATGGAATGAAGTGGGTATTTTTTTTTTTTTTTGCGTGCTTTGTATGTCTGTAATCCATAGGTATATTTTTTACCAACAAACCATAAATTACATGATCCCGTCGATAATATATGTATCGATGAATTATGAGCATAAATACTAACATAAATTTTTTTCAGTAAAACTATTAAATCTGGTTGTGAATGTAGTGGATCATGTTTTTTTCATTCATAGGTTTGAAAGTCTACGACTCCTCTAAAGATTCAAACTCTTATTTGGTTGGCCATTTAACATAAACTATGAACAAGATCTTTTTTATGTAATCGTCTTCTCTAATCCTTGGATCAGTCTTTTTGTCCATTATGTAAAACAATTATAGAAACCTCAAATCATATATTGATTCACTGTCAATTTGTGTTGCTACCCAATTTTTGACCCATGTTTTTGATATATTTTCAAAAAATTCAAAAATAGAGAAAAACAAAGAAAATCCAAAAAAAATATGTTTTTTAATATATTTTCGCATTTTCACCGTCGTCTAAAAAAAAGAATTTAAATTTTTAAAAGATTTTTAAACGCGTTCGACTTTTCACGCGTCTTTTTTTAAAAAAATCATTTTCCTCATTTGAGTCGACGTTGATATTGCTCGTTTTCAAAAAAAAATACAAAAAAATAAGAAAAATCAAAATTTACAAAAAAAAAGAAGTTGAGGGACCAAGTTGAAAAACTTGACAACATTTTTTGCCTATAAATATTGGTTTCCAACACTTGCAAAAGAGGGGGGGCTAATTTTGGAAACACCAGAAAATACAACAAAAAAACCCTAAACCTAAACTTATCCCTACTCTAAACCGCCGACCTCCTCCCCGGGTTGATTTTTAATTTTTTTTCTCCCTAGGCCTCTTCTTCGAAAGCCAGCAGTCGTCTCCCTCCCGCTGGCCATTTTGTTTCCTCTCGGCCACCTCACTCTCTGGTCTCTCAGTTGATCCCTCCTTCCCTTTTTCCTACAAACACAACCGAACCAGCCCCCTCCCCCCGATTTGATTTTTTTTGCTACCACAGCCACCCCCTGATTTTTCAGCTCTCCATCATCTCCCCTGCACCACAAAGCAAACCCATTCCCACACAAAACCAACCAGCTCAATCCCAGCCGGCCCCTGCCTCTCCTGGCCGCTCACAAAGCCGTTCCCACCGGCCACAGACCACCCAACAGCAACCCTTTCTCAGCCTCTGCCACCGATTTGTTTTTCATTCCCTCAGCACCGTCCACCGACAGTAACGGAGAAGCAACTCCACAGAACCGGAGATCCACCACCAGCTTGGGGGACGCCGTCCTCACCATCCCAGCAGGAGTCCCCTTCACAGGCTTCCCCCATCGGAGAACCCAGCTCGCCGGACCGCATCGAAGCCTCCACCAGCAGCCCTTCGGTAACACCGCCGAGTGCCTGAAACAGAGAAGGGTGTGCAAGCAAAAGACCAGAACAGATCGGCGGAGAAGGAAGCAGACCCGAACCGATGAAGAAGACCCAAAAACATATCTGAAAAACTAAGAAAAAATTAAAATCAACTGCTTTGTTTGCGTTTTTTGTGCGTTTGCAGGTGACGGTGGGTGTCACCACCGGAAGGGAAGAGAAGAGGAGGAGAAAACAGGGCAGATCCGCCTGTTTCCGGCATGGTCGGCAACGCGTGGAACCACGCGCCGCCAGTGGCGGTGGGAGTGAGTTCCACGCGCCGCCACTGTTCCTGGTGTCCATGGCTTCACAGAAACGTTCCCAGCAAATTCCTGGAGTTTTTGAATGGTTGTTTTGTAATTTTAGAATTGTTTAATGTAATTTTTGTTTAGTTTTGAATTTTTGTAATTTGTATTTTGTAAATATCCAAGGAAGAAAAAGACAAGAAAAGAAAAAAAATATATAGTAAAAGTGAATGTGGGTGTTTGTATTTTGTTTTATTTATTTGTATATATATTTTTAATGATAAAATTGCAAAAATATTAAAGAAGAATTTAATATTTTGATTGGATCACGGTTAAGAATTATTAGCTTATACGTAAGTGATATTTCTAATATCCGATGAAAAGACAAAATTTTAAAACTTCTTTAACATATCAAATTCGCGAAGCAGCTTACCTTAGGTAGGGTGCGTTAGGGGTGCTAATACCTTTCCTAACGACAACCAGTCCCTTACCCGCGAATCTCTGACGAGACCAGTACATCCGGTTTCCTAGTAGCCCGCAATCAATTACTAGGTGGCGACTCCAACGAACCAAATTCCAGCAAACCACAACGAGACTTAAATCGCCAGTCGATGCCATACGCTGATTTTTTTTGGTGTGCGACAATTTGCATGAAAATTATGGACCAAATTTTTTTCATGGTGAGGAATCTATTGGTATGTTTCATACACACTTGATGAGCTACTGCAGCAATGGCCAATGATGATTAAAGACAGGTTTTAAAGGAAGGCATTGCATCTACTCTTTTTTGGTGTTCCTTTGAGCATTTGGTTAACCAGAAAATTTTGGTTTTCAATGATGTTAAACCAAATTTAAACTTATATTTTTCTCTGACACTTCATCGATTATCTATTCAGTTAAGAGATTGTGAATTTCGGTTTTTTTACACGGGTAATGATTTTCATATTAGTGCTGACTGCATTTTAAGCTGGATAAATATCAAAAGACAACGCTGTCGAATATTTGTATAGTAACTCTTTTGTTCCTATTTCTTTTCTTTTTTGGCACTTCTTTATGTAAAATCTTTAACTTTTCATGGTGGCCATCGCCTAATAGGCTAGCATGAGGTTTTTAATAAATCTTTCTATCATTATAAAAAAAAAATCATATTTCAGTAATCTACTTGATTACTTTCATAATTGCAGTGATTCTTTATATGGAATGATGGGAGCTGCCTTTGGACATAAAAGCTCCTATTTTTTCTTACTCTTAATCACTTAATTAACAGTTATTTTTTCTTATACTTGTATCTGCATGAAGAAAATAAAGTAATTCAACTGACAACAAATAGATAAAAGCAGACTGTGACGTGAAAAATATCAATAGAAAAAAAAAAAGGATGGTGCTGGGACCTCTTGGCATTTATCTCTTCGTTTCATACACGGTCGATCACTTTAATCGACGAAAAAACCTATGTGCTCGAAAGCGAGGGGAGGCTTGGCTCATCAGCATCCAGAAACTTCTTGCATGCCCAGAAGAAGTTTCTGTCTTGCAAGAAATGTAGTCTATATTATTCTTGATAAATCTTGCCATCCAAATTTAGTTTGCTAATAATTAAGTTGATGGCTCTGTGAAAGGTCCATTCTTGTTGAATTTGATGTGAATTTTAATGCAGTCTGAGAAAGGTCCCAACTGGATAGATTCAGCTCCTTTCTCCGGCTCGGCACATATGCCTCCATGCTAAGGGAATTCCTCAAAATGCACTTTGGATATATAGGAGTTTGAAAATAAAAAAGAAAAAGAAAAAAGTGTGCATGTGTAAGAAAGATTACATGCATGGCGTCACTACTATGATAAATGTTAAGCAACCGTACAAAGAACACGTCTCCATTTCCCTAAGAAATATTCTTTAAGATATTTGTGGTGTTTAAAAGTGTAATATGACTTAATTTTTTAAATTTTTTATTTTTAAAAATATTTTAAAATAATATTTTTTTATTTTTTAAATTTTATCCAATCCTCGTTTACAATGCAATACCAAAAATGACATCGTGCAATTACTTTTTGATACAATGTAATGCTTGCATTTGTGTCATGCAATAATCAATTGGTGATTTTCAAAACCACTCCAAATATCTAAGAGAACATTATTTTTTTTTCTTCAAAATCAAATCTTTTTTTTTGTTGTTACTGCTAGAAAATAATATAAATTATATCCTGGGACCTCACTTAATAGCTTAAGTTATGGGGTTGAAATAGTTCTTTGACATGGTATCAAAGCCTTGATAACTAAACAGTTATGAATTCGAATCTCAGCATCCTCATTTATTTGATAAAAATTAAGCACAAGATAGTGTGGGCTTGTGCAAATTTCAAATCCAAAAAGCTTTCATTTGAGAAAGTGTATTAAAAAATGTTATAAATCATATCCTAAAACTTTATGTAATAACTTAAACTATTGGATTAAAATGGTTCTTCGACAACTACCTTCCTACCAACACCAATCCACCCAACAACGCCATCCCCAGAATTTTACCCTATATATGCACATACGAGTCTCATGGAGTCGAGCACCTCGCAACAGCTTCCTAGCTCACACTGCTCTCTAGCTAGCTACATCATTTCTGACCACTGTTTCATTGGGCATTATTGTGCTCAGCTTTTTAACCTAATTTCCTGCTCAACGGCTGATTTAGAAATGGAGAGGGTGACAAAGTTGGCATCGGAGAGGCCAGTGGTGATCTTTACCAAGAGCACATGCTGTATGTGCCACACCATCAAGACTCTCTTCTGTGACTTTGGGGTGAACCCGGCTGTCCATGAGCTTGATGAGATGCCTGGAGGAAGGGAAATCGAGCAAGAACTCTCAAGAGGTGGATGCCCAACGTTGCCGGCCGTGTTCATCGGCGGTGAGATTGTTGGTGGAGCCAATGAAGTGATGAGCCTTCGCCTTAGTCGTTCCTTAATCCCAATGCTTAAACATGCCGGAGCATTATGGGTTTGACCCATCGGCTAATTACCTTCTTATCGGGCACTAACCAAATAAATGAGACGTGTTTTAGCTACTCTATACTATGTACGAGGAGATTATTAATAACACACACGCACACATGCTAGTAATAATATTACTCCATAAATTATAGCAGGTGTCGGATGTGGATGTATTCGGAGACAATGTAGTTAGTAGTAGATCAAAGTGAGATTCCGTATATTTAAATTATATGTATTAATAAATAAATAAATAAATAAATAAAAAACAATCATTAACCATAATTAAAGTTTAAAGTAAAAAATTAAAAGATAAGTATAAATCAAGATATATGATCTCATAAAAAATAATATGAATTTGATTGTATTTAAAGATTTGTTTTTAGCTAATTTCTTATTAAATCAAACAATAATTAAAATAGATATTTACAAAGAAAAAAACTAATTAAAATATAAAAAAAAAGTATTACGTAGAGGTGCACAAAACAATGTTTACCAATATTAGAAAAAATATTATAATCTTGTTAGAAAAACATTTAAAAACTAGACAATATCTTGTCAAAAAATATAATATTTTTTTTATCTATTTCAATCAATCTCAATTGAAATTAAATACCACAAGCATCAAATACATACACCTAATCAATCCTTTTAAATTAATTTAAAATCAAATTAGAGGGGAAAAGAAAGAAAATCCTAAACCTGAAAAAAAATAAAAACCATATAAGGACGTTGATGATTCAAAAGCATATTTTTATTGGAGTTTGGAATTCTCAAAGAGCTGGTGTTCCACTCCATGTTATCTTTGCAGAGGCCCCTTTCCGGGGCTTTGTTGCAGGCATCTCCCATTGCTGGAAATTTAGTGGAAGCTTAAACTATTTGTGTGATGTTACATTCTGCGACAACAACATGAAGTTTTGTCCATTGTCTACGATTAACCTAAATTATATCCGAGCTAGGAATTTTTCATATCCTGAATATTAAATAAATATATAATTATTTTTTAAGATCAATTATTAATTAATATATATGAATTTTTTAAGTTAACAGTAAAGTTTTAATTCAAAAACACTATCTAAAATATTAAAAAATCCAAAATATTAAAAAATAAATTTAAAAGTACATAAAATTAAAGTAAAAATAAAAATAAACTCGTTATTCAAGTCACATCCTTCGATGTTTTGTGATATTGTAACAACCCCTTAACCGGGATAAAATAACAATATTATGTCAATTGGAAAATTAAGTAATTAATTTTTTCCCTCTCTCAATTCCTCATTTCTTCACTTGATTCTTTCTTAGATTAGTCTTTTTATGAGTTAGACTTGGTAAATTTACAAGTTATTCTCTCACTTTTCTTATTTTTTTTCTTTGGATTTTTTTTGTATGTTTTTCCCTTACTTTTCTCTCTTTCTCTCTTGCCTTCTCTTTTCTTTTTTTGCCTATTCTACTTCTGCCTAGTCGGCAACATATAAAAGAAAAGAAAAGTTGATTTGCTTTATTTTTTAATAGTAAATAACTATTTACCCTTAATGAGTTGTTTTGCTTTTATTTGACGGTCTTTTTTTTTTTGTTAACAGTACCAAGCTCTGTTTATCCTAAAATTTTAACTAGATTTTATTCAATATATTTTAACATTTCTCATAAACTTTCAGTTCAATCTGATGATCGAATTGAAAATTACGTCCAATAACATAAAACTGGTTAAATTATGATTTTTCATCAAATTTCTGAATTTCTCCAAAATTTCTGAAATTTTAACCCAAGCTAAAGCATCATATTAGAAGGCTCCACATAAATTTTCAGAATTTTTTGATAACTTAATCAAGAATTATAAATTTATTTTTATATAAAACTAGTTAAAAATTATAGATAAAATCTTGACCTGAATGATCCACCCAAGCCCAAGCCTTTTACCATGCCTCCGCCCTTGATTATATCAAACTTGGGTTACTTTAGTTAACAATTGATATTTGCAATATTGCTAGGGGTGAGCAAAAAAACCGATTAAACCGGAAAAACTGGAAAAAAAAATAACCGAAAAAACCGAACAAAAAAAACCGAATTAACCAATTAAAAAATCACAAAAAAAATCTAGTTTGGTTCGATTTCGGTTTCTAAAGTCCGAAACCGATTGAACCGAACCGAACCGAACCGGTTCAACCATACCAGCCCTTAAAAAAAAAAAAGCAAGTATAAATAGGAAAAAGCCTAGACCTAAACTAACTTTCAGCATACCCCCCCCCCTCTCATCATCTTCTCACAACCCCCCTTTCTCTCCCTCTCATCATCCCCCTCTCTTTTCTCTGCCTCTCATCATCTTCTCACAATCCCTTCCCTTTTTTCTCTCTTTTTCTCTTTGCTTCTCACCTCTCCCCGTAGCCCCCCCCTCCCTTTCTCTCTATCTCTCATCTCTTTAAGTTCACCCCTGCATCAACATTTACTTTAATCAAACTACATGAGCAAATGGGCAGATAAAAAAAGAGATGGCTTTTTTATGATTAAGATTCTAACTCCATTTCAAATTTATCTCTGCATCTTGTGGGTTGTTGTTTTTTTATTATTATGTTCTAATTTGCTTGGAGTTTATGGGCAGATTTGTTTTCTTGAACAACAAAGACCGAGATTTGCTTGTAGTTTGTGGGCACTAGGCAAATCTGTTTTCCTAAACAACAAAAACCGAGATTTGCTTGTAGATTTGCTTGTAGTTTGTGGGCACTGGGCACTGAGATTTGCTTTCAGTTTTACCGGTTTTTGAACAACAAAAACTGAACCAAACCGAAACCAGTCGGTTCGAGCCGGTTTCGGTTCAGTTTTGGTTTTAAAATTTTAAAATTAATAATGTCGGTTTGGTTAATTTTTTTATGTAAAAACCAAACCAAACCGAAAATAATCACCCCTAAATATTGCAAGTTCTTCTTTCTTCATTACACGACTGTCGACTTAATTTACAGAACAGGAAGTAACACCATATCTCTATTTATTCTAGCAAGGATTAAGGGTCTTTTTTTGTTTGGTCAAGAAAGCATGATAGGCCCTCATAAATGCACCTGCAAAATCTCAGCACAGCAACACGCAGGCAGCAACTAACACTGAAACAATGCAATTCAGAATCTCAAGTTGCAGGAGGATGAAAGCAGTGTTAAATGCAGACCAATTGCACAAAAGAAATGAAAAAAAAAAAAAAAGATACATCTATAACTTCTAAGGGAATAAAAACTCATGTGCGATGTAGTTACAAAACTGTATGCAAAGAAAACATAGCTAGGAGCAACGAAGGGTCTAACACCTCCAAACAACAGGCATTGATGGAAAAAATAGAAGCAAACTACGCACATGAAAAGGGGATTGCCTGACTGACAAATGGACCGAGCAAAAATCAACACTGAATAGCGAGCAAATTCAGAGTGAATGTCTGTAATTTTCAATTGCCTTCTGCTCACTGTCAAGTTAGCATTAGATAACTTAATTGAAAAACATACAAATACCCGAAGTTAGGGGAAGAAAATAGCAAAGACATGACATGTAGAGCATCGCATCCCCATCTCAGGAGTGAGTGGGCAAATAATTAGCCTTTGATGACCAAAAGAGAGAAAATTAGAAACAAAACTAAAGCATATATAAAAACTCTGCAAACCATTCACAACATCACTTGATTCCATTCTAGCCTGGTCATGTCAAGGCACCAGTTGACAAATTAAACAAACAAGCTTTTATATATTTCTTGGCCAATTTTCTATCAATCAAATTTCATCATGTATTATTTTATTTTTTTTGAGAGAAAAAATAAAATAAAATTGAAATATATGACATGGAAAATAAATGAGCTTTCATATATTTCTTGGTCAATGAAAGATTGAAACTTGGAATGAGATATTTAAGATATCTTGTTATAAATACAAGATCTCGTCAATAAATATCAACCAATAAAATTATGCTATATGGCATTGGAAAAGAATATAAGAGCCTTTATATATCTCTATAAATAGCAACCTAGAGAAAAGAACAAAAATATTCTTGGAGATACAAATTTTTTTCAAAACAAGGTCTTCAAGCAAGGAAGTTCGCTCTTCAAGCAAGAAAGCTCTCACAAAAATTCTCAAGCCTCCTTGAAGTTACAAAGAACAAAGCTCTGTTGGATAAAGCCTAAATGTCCCATAAGAATTCTTTAACAACACTCTAAATACGAATCAAATGTATTATTCAAAGTATCAAATCATTAAATCTTGCTTTGCAATATATGCTCAAATTCATGTTTTTGCAAAGTACAAATCTTGACTTGATTTCTAAAATAAATCAAGTCATCATACATCAAATCCAAAGAAAGAATTAGATGATTGTCTTGTTCTTTTGAAAGAATACTTTAGATAAAGATTGTATCTAGTCATATATTTAATAAAATGATATATTTATACACATGTAATTGTTTAATTTTAAATGCTCAAAATTATATCTACACTCATCAACAAAGAAGATGACCCTCAAACACTCAAAACAAACTTTAAAGATGAATTTAACACTAAATGCTAAAATCATGGAGGGAAAAAAAATCCCAATAGAGTTGTCCACAAACCAAAGCAACAACACTAATATAAGTAGAAATTGAAATATTCAGACAAGGAAAACAAAGCAAGTATAAACAAATCCCAAACAAAACTATATCATAAGAAGGCATAAAAGGCACCTGGATGGAAGTGAAACCCAGAACAGGCAGGAATCCATAGCCTACACCAACTGCTCGATGCAAAGCACAGCGAAATGCATGCAACCCTAGCCTACAAAAATACACAAACAAGAGAAAGCAGAGGCTTATTAGGAAACTGGAAGATGCGGACCATAATGCAAATACAAAAAATCCTTCTCGAGATAGTTATATCATGATAGGGCAAGTGGAAAACACAAGGAAAGAATTGCGCTGCAAGTATCGAGAGCTTTCTTTTGCAACGACTCAATTCTCACTCTCCTCTCATGCTCAAGTTTCTCAAAACCAGATTCCCGCTCCATCCGATCGTCACCGCCTGAAAACCCATCAAAACCTGTCACTGAAATAACACCCAAACATTAACAGAAAAGGAAAAAAGACTTTCCATGTCAAAATCCACAGCATCAGTTTTGCATCCTGTATAGCAATGCAAAACAATAAACTGTAACTCAAAAAAATATACATAATATATGTTTTTAGAAAATTAAATAAATTATAAGCATGATATGTGTCGCACCCCCAAAAAAAATCTTTCCATTGCGGGTTCGACTGGCGAAAATTTTTTATTTTTATTTGATTTGGTTCTTTGGAGTCGCCACCTAGTATTTTGGTCACTAGGAACCCTAACTGGTCTCAGAGATCGGGTACGGAGACTGGTTGCGTAAAGGGAAGGTATTAGCACCCCAAATACGCCCTACCTAAGGTAAGCTGCATTGTTTTATTGTCTGATAAAAACTAAAGTGTTATTGTACTTCTAGTCGTTGGTCTGTCTATGGTTCAAGAAAAATCCTCCTCGGTAAGAAGGTCTTTTATCTTATCGGGTAAAAATCCTAACCGTTCTAACGTCCATACCAAAATTTTATTAATAATATTTAGGAATACGTTTTACGTATAAATTCGTAATCCCAAATACTAAAAAAAAAGATTTTTTTTTAGAATTTTTGAAATATTGGCCTAGTTCTCATGGCTTGAATAAACTGGTTATTAAAGCCAAAATGCATGTTAATACATATATTGTTTTGAAAATTTTCTTTGTTGTGTGAAAATATGATGTTATAATATTTATATATATATATTGGAGAGACTAGGCCGTATTTTAAAACAAAAACAATTTTCGGGAAATATTTTTTTTTTATGCTTTGACGAAAATCGGGTATTTTAATACTGAGCTTGTATCCTTACGGTATAAAAATACAACCCAATATTAATCCACTTTGGTAAAAATATGCAGAAAAATCAACAATATTTTTAGGGACTTTTTAGAAAAAAAATTTTGAAAGCAAAAAACATTTTTTATTCTGAAAATCTTTGATGTTTTGACGAAAACCGGGTATTTATAACACTGGTTTTGTATCTTTACGGTATAAAAATACAAACCAAAATTAAACCACTTTGATAAAAATATACAGAAAAATCAACAATATTTTTTTGGGATTTTTCAAAATATTTTTTTTTATTATTATATTTTTATATATGTACATACATATATACACACATATATTATAACATATAATATAATATAAAAATAATTCGGGTTGGGCCGGCCCAAATATCTGGGCCGGACTTGGCCCAGAGAGCTGGTATGGGCCAGACCTGGTCTGGCCCGTCAAACACAAGGCCGGGCCAGACTCAGTCTGGCCCAAAAAAAAATAATGTTGGGCCAGGATCCGCCTGGCCCAGCTACGCATCAACAGGGGGGAATTAATTCCCCCCTCCTCCTGCATGCAGAATGTTCATTCTACATGCAGGGGAAGCAAATAAAAAACTAACGAAAGGGGGGAGAAGAGGTGACCTGGCGTGGAGGAGGCGGTGCTGCGGTGGCTCTGCGGTGGCGTGGCTTCACGGACGGCGGCGCTGTGGCTGTTGCGGGGAGAAAAGATTTTCTTCCTCTTCCCCTCTTCTTTTTTTTTTGTTTTCGGTCTTTCCCTTTTTTTCCTTCAATTCTCTTGGTTTTCTGTTTTCTTTTTCTTTGTTTTCGGTTTTTCTCTTTTCCCTCTCTCCCGTTTGTTCTCTCTCTCTCTTCGGTTTCCTCTCTCTCCTCCCTTCGGGGTCTCCTTCTCTCCCTCCCTTGCAGCTTCGGTTTTCTTCTCTATTTATATGGGCAGAACCGTGGGGGACCATCGTTAGTGCGGTGCAACGGCTGGTCGGCCAATATCTAAAGGTGGTGGGGGCGAGGAGAGAGAGGCGCGGGAAGATTTGAAAAAAAACGAAAAATGGTTTTCTTCCTCTGCTGCTCTGCGTCGGGGGGAAGGAGGAAGATGAACAGTGTCGTTCAAAACGACACCGTTCTGGGATTCTTTTTCTTTTTTCTTTTTTCTTTTTTTTTTTTATTTATATATGAAACGGCGTCGTTTTGGATAAAACGCGCCGTTTCATTTAAAGGAGCCAAAATCCAGATCAGTCCTCCATTATTTCACCTTCGGTCTCCGCCCCTCTTGTTGGCCTCCTTTTTCACTTTGGTCCTTGGCCTCTGATTTATGCAATTTAGCCCTCAATTGATTAATAAACTTTCAATTTCTTCAATTAGGCCCCTGAACCGAAAAATTGCAGCCCCTCCATTTACGCGCCTCTTCCAATTTGGTCCCTAGTTTCGGATTTTCTTAATTAAACCCCTAATTGGCCCTTAAACTTCAATATTTATTCAATTAAACCCCTGATTTGACCCAATAAATTCCTAAAAAATATATTTTGGCCCCAGAACTTAAATTTCTTCTAATTAAAGCCCAAATTGACTTAAAAATCAATTTTTCTTGCCATCAAATCTTCTATAAATTCAAATAAAAATCCAATTAAATCCATAAACATCCAAATTTGGGCTTTTCTCCTCAAAATTCAAATTTTCCTTCTCAATCGGGCTTTTATCCTTCAAGAATATTCTGTCAAAAATTCAATCCTTGTATTTTTAAATTTCTTGACCAATTTCTGACTGTTTTCTGAGCGCTTCTGCCTTCTGTTATTTTTTCTAAACTCTTTTGGCTATTTATTTTATTTTTCATGGGGACCCAAAAATGGGTTACAACAATATGTTTTTTACCCATAACACACACAGAAAACAATAGCTTAAACTGTCAAAACAATCATAATTTTTCTGACAAAACTTTAATCATGTATGGTTAATACTGTCAAAGAATCATCTTAACCTAATGGCTTAAACTATTAAGTGAGGTCCCAAAATCTTTCAAGTGAAAGCTCCTTGGGATTGAAACTTGCACAGACTTATTTTATCTTGTATTTAATTTTTATCAAATAAATGAGGATTGTGAGATTCAAACTCGTGATCACTTAGTCGTCAAGACTCTGATACTATGTTAAAGAATCATCTCAATCTAATAGCTTAAGCTATTAAATGAGGTCTAAAATATTATTTATATTATTCTCTAACAAATACGAATGTATTATAAAATGAATTTGTATTTGTTATGTTATGTTATATTATAATCATAATTATTAATATTTTGAAATTATATTATTTTTTTAGATTGTGTTTAAAATGTATTTAAGCAATATAATAGCAGAAAAGAAGAACCCAGAGTCAGAATCAAAACAAAAACCCACAAAAAAACAGCATCATCTTCTTAGTTCTTCATCCCAAGAACCGAGAAAGCGGACGATTACAAAAAAAACGAACAGAGAAAGAGAGTAGTTAGCTTTGTCCAATCAACAAATCTGCGCCATTGTCTTTGTCATCCAACTCCAGCACCAATCAGACGCTGAGAGGAAAAGGAGCAGAACAAGGAATAGCTGGAAAAGCGCTCAACTTCTTCTTCATCCTCAGGAGCAAGAGACCACAGATAAGTTTCCCTTTGTCCCCTCCCGCTTTGCTTCATTTAACCAACATTACACTGTTCAAGGGTTAATTCACTTGAACAGTATAGCAACACGTGTTGCTTTGCTCAGCTGGGTCACTGGCTTAGGTTAGTGATCAGGTTGGACTGGTTAGGTTTAACCTAGCCCATATATATATATATATATATATATATATATATATATATATATATATATATATATATATATATTATTGGTTTATTCACTTATATCGGAGTCAGAAATAAAAATATTGATTTAAATTTATTTTATTTTATCTAGCTACATAAAAATAAAAAATATATGTATGCATAAAAAAAAATTATTTTATTTGTTTATTCACTAACGCTAGAGTCAGGAATAAAAATATTAAGTTAAATTTATTTTGTTTTATAGCTACATAATATTTACCAACACTAGAGTTGAAAGTATCCATGATTTAATATTCACTAACGCCGGAGTCAGGAATATTACACGCAAATCATCATAGCATAAGCCAACAAAATGTTAGCAATTTATGACAAAATTAGCAATGCAGCATGTTTCAGACAGGATACTTAAAGAGTGATAATATCTTTTCTTTTGCGTAACAAGTCTCATACCATATAATCTTTATTGGCCAGTTAGGGCTCCTAATGACTATAATACTAGGTGGCGAGTCCTTAAATAAAATCATTCATCATCAAAGAATAGGATGCCAGAAATTTATTATTTCCAATAATTTATTTTTAAGGCCGCCGCGATGTCGAGTGTGATAATTCTATTATTATTATTATTATTATTATTATTATTATTATTATTATTATTATTATGTGTGTGTGTATCCCGATTAATTTTGGATCGAGCTTAATAATATACATACCATATCCATTAGCTTTCACGTAAAATAACTATAAAAAATAACTTATTTGTTTATTGTGTAAGGTTAGTATCTATTATGATTGAATTAAACTAGATTGTGGACCCGTGCTGTGTCGTGGAGGCTATTGTGTTTTGAAAGAAGTAAGAAGAACTCAATACTCGAGTCATTAACTTTTCAATAAAATTGGTTAATTTAATAATTTGATTTAAATTGAAAGCAACAATAGAAAACAAATTGTAAAAAAACACTTATCAGTAATAAATAAAATAAATGAGTCGTCGATATTATACCTATAAGGAAAAGAAAAAAAAAATTGTTGGAGACCCATAACTACTCAACTGTGGATATCACCCACAACCAAAAAAGCTTGCTGAGTTAGTTTAAACTTCAACTGCAAAGGAATGCAAAATGATATCAAAAGAAGTTATATGGTTTGCTAAAGCAATACCCTATAAAAGCAAAATAAACAAAACCCAATAAAGTAAGTATTTATCTATATTCAATCAATCAATTCTATTTAATTAAAAAATATATTTTTGAGAAACTATATCTAAAATATATATATATATATATATAAAGACCCTAGATAACCCAACCAAATTAAAATAAAAATAAAACAAACAAAGGATTTAAAAAGCATATAACAAAAAAACAATGAGCCTAATCTCTAATAAAATAAAAATTGAAAGATAAAATCTAAAAAAACATTAGCTTAAAAGAACAATAAAAAAAAAAAGTAAGCAAACATCCTTAAGTTGAGTTAATTTTTCAAATTTGAATCCGTGAAATTCTAAAATAGGGTTAATCAAGAATTTCAAATTCAAATTAACTCAATGTTGAAAGATAAAATTAAGTGTAAAAAAAAATCAAACTAAAAAATTTAACAAAGTAAAAAAAAATCAAAAGAATAAAGATAAAAGTTTGATAGGAAAAAAATGATCAAGGGTGAAATTGCCAAAAAAATGACACTATAAAACTTATCTCAGGTGATATAAATAGCAATTGAAAAAATAAAGAATAAATAAGATAAATTTTAAAAATCAAATGAGAAAGAAATTGAAACAAATTTTAATTTTCATAAGTTATTTCAAATAAAAGAAATATTAATCAAAAAATCAAGAATTAAATAAAAAAAAGTAAAAAAAAATCAAATAAGGATGAAATTGAAGTAAATCTCAATTTTCATAATTTATTTGAAGTAAATAAAATATCAACCAAAAAATCAAGAACAAAATAAAAAATAAAAAGAAGCTAATGGGCTCATTTGAAAAATTATAAGGTAAGGTGTAAGAATTGAGGAAGAAAAGGAAAAAAAAAAAAAAAAAAATGTTCATTAAAGCTAAATTGAAGCTCCATTTTTTACACACACCACCTCAATGTAGATGAGACAATGATACGAATCTAATAACTTCCTGTAATGATATTTTTAGTTGCTGAAATCAACTACATGCATCGTTCGAAGATGACTGAATGGTTGACGGGTGCTCAACATAGTATCACTTTTTTAATCCTTTGTTTATTAAACAACAAAACTAACACTCACTTTACTTAATAACAACAACAAAAGAAAACTAATAATATAATAATAAACATACCCTCATATCGAAGATTTAAAAACTAAAAGCAATGAGATATTTTTACTATAAGACGTAAACACTCTTCCTAGTCAACCAAAGTTTTTTGGTTTACCAAGATTGGTAACTTTACTATGTACTAAAGTAAAAATATAAATTTA
This sequence comes from Populus davidiana x Populus alba var. pyramidalis, assembly GCA_027475595.1. NCBI lineage: Eukaryota > Viridiplantae > Streptophyta > Magnoliopsida > Malpighiales > Salicaceae > Populus > Populus davidiana x Populus alba var. pyramidalis. The sequence continues at coordinate 148,471 of JANKYH010000585.1, forward strand.
CCTTTAAATAATACATTAATTTTAAGGATATTTACAATAATTTACCATGTAATTTTAAAAATAAATATTCATCTTGCCCTAATTAATTTAAAAATATCAAAATCTTGAAAAAATAATCATACCCTGGTACTATAAACAATGTTTTTAAATAATTAAAAAATAGAAAATTAATTGATTCCACCCGCCGTGCATAATTGTCTCAGAAACAGTGCATTCCTCAAGTCTTTTAAATTTATTTATAATTTTTAATTTTTAATTACGATGACTCCAGTGAGGTCAGTCTCTCTACTAGACAGAGCTCACATCAATCACTACATTTACCATCATCCACTGCCCTCTATCATTTCTCACCCTTGTTTTTATTGTACGCTCCATCACAAGTAGTCCTGGTTTCCTTTTCTTGTCTCATCTGTCGCTCTCTACTTTCATTTTCTCTAGCAACCAAACACAACTTAACTTGTTCTGTTGTGTCTTGACAGGTTAGTTTCTAACTACTAGAAAGTCTTTTTGTTTCTTTCTTCTGTTTTCTAGTGGATTCTACTTCCACAACTTATCTTCGCTAGTATGTATGTGTTTTTGCCTTTTGTCGCTGTTTGAGGTTATTTTGGGGCTTTTCATTGATGCTAATTTAGCTGCATTCTTGATTCTCTGAATCTTTTTTTTCCCTTTCATTCCTTAGGGCCTTTGAAGCTTTTGAAGTAGACTACAGAAAGGTCTAGTTTTTTAGCAAAAATGTTTGGTTTCTCTAAAAGACGCACAAAACTTGGCAGGTGGGTTCTTTTTATTTTAGCTCTTTTATTGTTTCCTTTCTTTTTTTTTGTCCTTTTAATTTGAAATTTGTAGAAAACAATGAATTTCAATTGGGATTTTAAGTTTCGTTATTTTTTTTTATAAATTTAGATGCCATTAATTTGCTGTTACTTTCAGGGTCAAGAAGGTGCAACTCTCTGATTCTACACCAGGGATTAGAAGTCCTATTAGACCCCCAAAGCGAATTATTAGTAGTAATAATGCCAATGTAAGCTGCTTAACTTGTGTTTTTGTGGATTGGGATTAATGGGAATTTGTGCACGGTGGTCAGAAGTTCAAATTTTTTTGTGTAGAGTGAAGGTGTTGCACTTACAACAAATAATTCTGATGAGCTTGATTACAATTGCTCCTCTTCTGCTCCGCTGGATATCAGTGCCTCTGCATCAGGGAATGCTGAGAACTGGATGGTGTTGTCGATTTCTGGAGACGAACCTACTCCTCGTTTCAACGTAATTTTGTTTAATGGTTTTTTTCCCCTTATATTTGAAATGTTTCATAGAGTGCATTGATAATTTTCTTCATTGTGTGTGTTATGTTGTGAGTTGGAACTTTTTTTTTCTTTTATAGCATGCAGCAACCGTCATTGGGAACAAGATGATAGTGGTTGGTGGAGACTCTGGAAGTGGATTGTTAGATGATGTACAGGTAGAGAGAATGTTTTCTAGCAACGAGCATGCCATTGGTTTTTATTTGTTTTAAATGAGTCCGAGTTTCTTGAATAAATGGGACACGTGTTTACATTCCAACAAAATGGTGTCAGCAGGAAATCTAGACCATGATCATTCAAATATTTCTTTTGTGATTTTTTTTATTTTAAGGAAGTTGCAAACTTTAGTGTGGAAGCTGATATGCATCTTTGGTTTCTCTCTTCAGGTGCTGAAATTTGACCAATTCACCTGGACTACAATTTCATCAAAGCTTTACTTGTCACCCAGCAGTTTGCCATTGAAGATCCCTGCATGCAGAGGCCACTGTCTGGTATTGTCATCTAGCACTCTTCAACCGTGTTTGTTGTGCTTTGCATTCTTTGAGGTTGAACCATACTGTTTCTTTATATTACTTGGCATAGGATGATTTTTCCAGTTTAAGATATTTGATGCCTCAATCGGGATGCAAATTATTTTTGTAAGTAATGGAAACAATTTTTACACAGAATGTGTGTGTTCACTACGGTTAGGTGTAAACTCATTGGTGTCCAGCAAAGAAAGTTCAAGTGATTTTATGTTCTCCGAGTCTAGAAGATTGATCAATAAGACAATAACTCAAATCCTACTGAGTGGATGAAACAAACAAACATGTTTCTCCAAGCTTTCCATTATGATATATTTATTTAAAGTTTTAATATAGAAAATGACAGTTTCATTGAGAGACGTTGAAAACAAAGGTTATTATCTCCTCTTCCTTGTGCCTATATTACTTGAGCTTCATGTATCATGTTTTGGCTTTTCTCCATAATAAAGAACTGCCAATGCCTTTCTGTAGCGTTATGCACAAGTTTTCCATCTTGTGGAGCTTCAAAAGCTACTAGTGTCTGAAGTTTATTTCTGCTCTTGGTCTGCCATAGGTTTCTTGGGGGAAGAAGGCACTTCTTATTGGAGGAAAAACTGATCCTGCTAGTGACCGAATTTCTGGTTGGATCTTTATGTTTACCACGCCCATGTTGTCATTACTTGGATTTCTTGCATAGTCTGGAATTACTCTAATGTCTTTCTTGCTTTTTCAGTGTGGGCATTTCACACAGAAACAGAGTGTTGGTCAATCATTGAAGCAAAGGGAGACATTCCGGTACCCTAACACATTTTATATTCATAACCCCCCTCCCCCCTCTTCCTTCTTTTTTTTGGTAAATTCATTACAAGTCCGAATATCCCCTCATTTATTTATTCAATCATCTATCTGACGTTGCAGTTTGTTGAAATATCTGAACCTAAATGAGAAGCAAGCAGAACTCTACACAAGCTGGCATATGCTTCCTAACAAAAAATTATGTTTTCTTTTTGCAGATTGCCCGCTATGGTCATACAGTGGTCCGAGCAAGCTCTGTTTTAATTTTATTTGGGGGTGAAGATGCTAAAAGGAAGAAATTAAATGATCTGCACATGTTTGATCTCAAATCTTTCACTTGGCTTCCTCTGCATTGCACGTGAGTGCTCTCTACACCAATCTATACAATAATGGTATGCACTAAGGTTTCAATAGGCATTGTTTTGTCTGCACAGAGGAACCGGACCGTCTCCAAGAACCAACCATGTAGCAGCTCTTTATGATGATAAAATTCTACTTATATTTGGAGGAACATCCAAGTCCCGGACTCTGAATGACTTGTATTCACTTGATTTTGAAACGGTTTGTAAATTCATTCTTTGTTCCATCATGTTGATCATTGCAAACCAAGAATATAGATTTCATATTACATTTTGATATGTAAAATCTTTTTTCTCAGATGGTATGGTCGAGAACAAAGATACGAGGCTTCCATCCATCACCTAGGGCTGGGTGCTGTGGAGTTTTATGCGGAACTAAATGGTACATAGCGGGGGGAGGAACTAGGAAAAAACGTATGCCTCATAAACGCTCCCGTCATCTGACCTGTTTCTGATAATTTGCAATGTTATATGCTTCTGTCATGTATGTTAGAGTTGCAGGCATAATATCTAATGTTCTTGTGAGTGTGAAACTTCGAAGGGAGAAACATGTTTTATTCATCCATACTGGGGTTCTTGGTTGGGTTAATAGTGATTGGGGTCCGTTATAGGATAAAATAGCTTTTATGCCATGTGTTCTGTATCTCTTGCTCACGGTATTAGAATTTGATGTATCTTACTGCATTGGATTTTGGTGTTTCTTCTGTAAGTTGAATTGGAGTTTAACTCATTAGCATGTTTGCATTGTTAAATTCTTTCTCAGTGTTTTGCTTAACAAAAACGTTGAAGCAGTTTTCGTTGGTATTCTGTACATGCTGCTGAATCCTGTTTCGTTATTATATCTACAGGGCACTCAGAAACTTTGATTTTTGATATCTTGAAAGTGGAGTGGTCAGTGGCATTTCCATCTCCCTCATCTTCTATTACTACCAACAAGGTGAGCCATGTAGATTGTACTTTTGTATATGGCCCGTTAACAGAGTGGATTCTTGATAAATAAGACCAATCCTTGAACTCTTATTTGTTGGTGAAGAACCCACATGGATGTGGATTCGATGCTGCTCTGCCAATTGAGGGGGTGGACTACAGAATCTAACTATAAGAATAACAATTGCTAACCATGCGGAACAATAAGTCAAATTTTGTTTTGAACAATCTGTGCTAGATGTGCTAAATATGCATCTACAATTGCCTTGTCTTGTTTGAAAATGTTCCAAGAATGTATTCAGTAGCATCAACCAAATGGATGCTATGTATGCATATGTCATTTATTCCCTTGAAGCTAGAAAAAGAAAAAGGTAAACATGAGCAACAAATGATGCACGCAAGGAATAATGATGCAGACTCAAAACTCAAGGTTAACTTGTGCATGTGAAACAATTCCAAACAAACTTAGGTGGGATCTCTGAGTTTATTATCGCATTAATATTAGGTGTATTTTCTGAATTTTATTATCACTTGTAGATGTGTTTTAAAAATTTATTTTCACTATTGATTCTTTAATGTTGGCAAAAAAAATAAATCTTCATCCTGAGTCATTACAGAGAATGCTGTAACCCAAGATTCATAACCTTATGTTCATATTGCTTCAAAATATAGGGGATTAAAGACACTCTTTTGGTATGGCTTCAAGTGTTTTAAATATCACGTGCGTTGTTGTTTTCAATATCCTTTCAAGATTGTATAGCATGAGGATGTACTTTCTTTGCATTTTTTTTTCATCATAGGTTCTGTCTAAGTTGTTATTTCTCTCTCAGGGATTTAGCCTGGTACTTGTGCAGCACAAGGAAAAGGATTTCCTAGTTGCTTTTGGTGGAAGCAAAAAGGAGCCATCAAATCAGGTTCGAGACTGGAATGTCATGTTTTCTATGGCATCATTTCTGCTTTTGATGTTGGCTGGAGATTGTAGTCAATTCTGCGAAACTAGTAACTTTGCCGTATGTTTTATTACAGGTTGAAGTGATGGGCATTGAGAAGAATGAAGTGTCAATGGGTCGTCATTCTGCTCCTAGTGAGGGCCCTCGACATTTGCTGTTTGAAAAGTGCTCATCATCTACAGTGTTGGCTGATCAACTTGGTACTGGCTCTTCTCAGCGTTCAGTTGATTCAATTACAAGACAAAATTTGGTATCTGCAATTGAACAGCATGGTTCTGGTAGGAAATCTTTGTCAGAGTCCTTGCTTGTTGATCCAAATTCTGCTTCCGGAAATCTCTCTTGTCGCAAGGACTTTCACCGCAAGGAAGAAAACAGCACGGCTGCCAAGACAGCAAAGAACTTAGATGGAAATTTTCCATCATTGGTAAGATGATATTTCTCACCAACTAGCTGGTCTTTGCTATATTTTTTTAACCTTAACTATTTATGAATTCAAACAGCTGTGCTAAGGTCAGTTTTAGATGTTCTTTGTTCTTGACAACAATTAAATTGTCTTGGTTGTTTTCAAATTGAAAAATCAAGAGATTACTGTTACAGTGGAAGGGTATAAATATCTTGGTCAAATCACAAGCATTGTGCTTATTGTCTGAGAGAATAAAAATACTGTAAAACTGTTTTCATTCCTTTTTTCTGTGATATTGTCCGAGAGTAGGATTGCAAGAGATGCTTATATTTTCACAAGCATTGTGCTTATTTCAGGCTACTGAACTCCAAAGAAATCATTCTGATGTATCAGTCCAGCCTAACAATCCAGTTGGTAAAATTAATGCTGAGGAGATGTCTTTCGAATTTGAAATGGAAACTTCTAACTCTCACAAGCAAGGAACTGGAAACCTTTCAATTGATAATGAGGATGTAACATTACCAGAGAGTGATTGTACAACAGGAGGGGCTCGTGCAAGTATATATCGATTGTATGAAACAAAAATCGCTGCTCTAACAAGAAAGAATGGAGTACTTGAAGGACAACTGGCAGCTGCATTTATAGGTCAAGAAGCAGCAGAGAAAAATGTATCCTCTGCCCTGAAGAGCAGACGGGAAATGGAGAAAAAGTTGGTAGACACAGTGAGGGAGATGGAGTTGTTGAAAGAAAAGCTGGCTTGTGTAGAGCTAGCTCAAGAAGAGGCCAACAGCTTATCAAACATTGTCCATTCGGACAATCTAAGGCTTGAGCATGATGTGGCTTTCCTGAAGGCTGTTCTGGATGATACTCAGAAGGTACTTGTGATAGTCTTGTCGGAGGCCATATCATGATGATTGGTTTTTTTCAGTCTTTTTTATTGATTGGCTATTTGTTGCAGGAGTTGCATTCGACTAGGGGAGTCCTTTCTGGGGAAAGGGCAAGAGCATTCCAACTACAGGTACCAATTCTAAACTAAATTCTAGGGTTTTTTGGGGGGAGGTAAATGGAACAATGAAAGATTCTTCCTGATAGATTCTTCCCGCTTGTGTGATTCACTATCTTGCTGTTTTGAACAGCTCGTCTTTGTCTTTATTGGTTAATAAGTGCATCAACCACCCAACAAATCTAGAAAAACTTTTTAAGGTATTCTCTTAGTTGAGTTGTCCAGTCTATCACGGTCTGAGCACTCTAGAGAGAATACACGAGTTCTCCTTTCCGCTTTCCCCCGGCGATAAATTGCCACAGCTGCATAAAAATATTCCAGGTTACCAGCTTCTTTTTTGATTGAATGATAGAGGTCCAGCTATATACCTGGTAAAACATGCGATTCTTCATATTTCAGATCAAATCTTTGAAGTTTAGCCTTTGAAACATCACTAAATTCCTGGATGACAGATCATTCATTGTTGGCAGAGCAAATGCAGTGTTGTGTAATTTGAATCTACCACCACCTGTGACGGGCCTTTTTAAATGAAACTATTTGTGCTTTAAGATCTTCCTCCTTTAATTCATCTCTATATACTGGGTGTATCATGCTGCCATGCAGATTGAAGTTTTTCATCTCAAACAAAGATTGCAATCTATGGAAAACCGAACGCCTACACCAAGAAAGCCATTCCATGTGCACTGAGGAGAAGATTGTGTGCAAGGCAGAGGGCATGCCATCTAAGAAGATAACTGCCACTGAGCTGATCAATAGTCTTCTGTACCAGCCTGTGTGCTGCTGTGCATGGGATGGAGAATCATATTGTTGCAATGTGACCTTGTAAATATATGAGACAAAGGTTACATCCATACCTGTTCAGTTGCCTGCTATTTCTTGGCCTTCAAAAATTCTGGAGAACTACAAGCTAGTGTCCAGAATAGCGGTTGCTATTTCAAATCTTCTTGCTTTGGGCCTAGGAAAATAACTTGAACCAATAAAAGATGGTCATTTGAAGAGGTTATGTCTTTGATTTCGCCCCTTGAAAAATGATCTAGGAAAAGAAATTGTTTCTTTTAAAATCCAGAACTACAATGCCGGCTTTAGCAGATCAATGCTGTATCCATAGACATACCTGGTAAAATGTTCATTTACGTTTCTAATTTACTACACAATTTCTGTTATTTATAAATCCAAACAAAAAGCAGCTACTAAACATTTAGGCACTCTCACCATCTGCTTAGAGAAGCTCCAACACCTTCAGGGCTATTCTCATGCATAAGCTTGTAGTTGTAGCTCCAGACGCCTGCATCCCCTTCTTCCAAGAGGACTCAGGTTCGAGAGTAGCCCAGAGAGAAAATGTCAACACCGCGCTTATCTCCTCTGAACAATTTGTAGATTGCCATCTACGGATGCCTTTTAACTGCAGCATTAAAAAAGCTGATTAAATCAAAATTACAGGCCAGTTTTTTTATCAGATACAAAAACAGCATCAAAAGCAACCATAACATGATAGAAGAAAGTTACCCTAACAAGCTGACTCACGGTAGCAACCTTATCATCAGCAGCATTGATGTCTCTAATCATCACACATCCCCGCCAAGGGTTTACATCAGGCTCATGATGACTGCATCAGCCTCATGTCTCATTTCTTGACTGCCATTTCAACATAATGCCATTAAAAGATCCATAAATATCCAGAAAACGAAAGAACACAACCCTTCAGTTTCCGTGAATCTAGAAAACAATTGATTGATTACCACAGAAAAAGATAATGGAACACCAAGAAACCAACTGTCAGATTCGTCGCATTGTAGGGCAACCGACCACACTACCAATCCCAGCACAGTTAATACAATAACATCACTGTCACCTAATCCAAATCAATGAACCCAAAATGAAAGAACGATGAAATTTAAGACACGACCGGTAACACGAGAGGATCCAAACCCAGGAAGTAAATGAACAAGGTAATCCCATCACTTCCCATGCAGAAATAAAGGGTTTCCTTCTTCCTTTCAATTTTTTTCATCCACAAGACCGACACTGCAGACCACGATCAGTTGTTACATGGTCAGAGATTAACATAGTAGCTAGCAAACATGAGTCGCATTACTAAATTGCCAAATACCAAATAATTTAGGGTGTGCCGACATGTCCAAACAACTTCTGGGGACAGTTACAAGGGCGAGCTACCAAAAGTATTTTCTAGCATCAACTTATGTAAACTCAGGACCAGAAAATAAGACGTGTATACATTGAAAATTAAGGGTCGTATGGCCCTGGAATCAAAATTTTCCCCATTCTAGATTACAATTGAAACTATTACATACAAACGACATATTGAACAAAATCTCATTCCTACACCATCACGCAAAAGCACCTCAATTTCCAGTTCTCTTTGACTTGAATTCTCTTATTGTTGAAATTACCTCAGCAGCGTGGCAATTTTTCCTGCAGTCCACACTGGTCATGGCATTCTCTCAGCCAACATTCTTGGTGGAAATAATTTCCTGATCTCGTATAAATTTACAAGATCTTCTTTGGCTTTGCTTTTATAAAAGATCAGTCTCTTCCTGGTCTCCATCTGCATCTTCTATCTCATTTTCTTCATCTTCTTCAGGTGCATCCGGATCCACCCCCTACAGCAAGAACCAATTAGTCACTAAATAGGGATTACACCCAAAACATCCCAGACCCCCAACCCCACCCCAAGTCAGTTGTCCAAGTATATTTTTCCTAGTAAAAGATACTAGTTATAGACAGTGCAGAAACCAAAAATTAAAAATGTTGCTGAAATAATAAGTTGCAAACCTTCATCTGTTTTTCCAAGCGCTCTAGCCCTTTTTTTGCAGCTTCATTCTGTGGGTTTATTCTGCAACCACAGTATTAAATTGTGGGCATTAACAGCAAGGCGATGCGATGCTTTCTTGGCAATCAACAATAAAAGCATGCAAACATTCAGGTAAAAAATCTCAGATTCTAGATTAAAGAAATCAGAGCACATATTTAATATTCTACCTTAATGCAGACTGATAATGTGACATAGCCTCTTGCAGCATATTAGTGGCAGCAAATACTTGAGCTAACTTGACATGAAGAGAGTCATCTGCCCAATCTTTGAGATATCGCTCTAGCAGAGACACAGCATCTCCATTTCGACCCTCAATGACATGAAGCTCAGCCAAAGCTAATGCCGCACCAAGGTAACCAGGTTCCAGCCTCAGTGCTGACTCGTAGAACTTTTTTGCCTGTTGAATTTGACATTAGATTGACTTTAACTATAAATTTAGAAATGATCACTCATGAGCTGATGAAATGTGATCCTTTAACCAAAAGAAAAGGAGAGTTAAATTGATCTGTTACGACTTTACTACCTTCTCTCTTCCACCAGAGTTACTAGCATGTACATCCCCTACTAATTTTAGAGCTTTTGCAGACTGAGGCATGGCTTTCATTGCCTCCCTGGCAGCATGCAGGGCCTCTTTAATTTTGGAGAACGCCAAATAAGAATGAACCAAACCTGAAATTGTAATTGATTCAATTAATTGAGGCTTGTTTTCCTTTTTATTGTTCCATTTGGTGGACAGGTGTAGCCCAATCATAGATATGTCATGGAAGTTATGCAGATGAACAATATGAAGTTTTGGTCTTATTTTTTCTCTTGCAGATTGTACGGTTGTACCTTGATATGAGCGGAGATCAGCTCTCAATTCTTGAGCTCCCCTGAAAGCAATGACAGCTGCTTCTGGCCGCTTTAGTGACAATAGCAAAGTACCCTGATATCAGAGAAAAGAATGTAATGACGATTAAGATTTATACAGTAGAGAGATATCAACCCACAACAATATCAGAGAAGACTTTGATCAAAACAATATCCATCCTATCAGGCATAAATTATCCGTATACCTTCATAATGTAACCCAGAATGTGCCTCTCATCAATCCTGGTGCTCTGATTGCAAAGAAGAATCAATCAGTGGATTTGTGAGATTAATCAGATGGAGAAAAGATTCATATTACTACAAAAAAATAGCTAACCTTCTCTGCATAAGACAGCGCTCCTCTCTCATCTTTCTTTTCCCACAGGACAGATAAAGCCACAAAAACTTCTGGCCTTGTGGGATCAATACTCAGCAAATCATGCACCAACTTGTTTAGCTTTGAAAAATCACCCTTTGTCTTTAGAAGCATTGCATACTCATCCATATAAGTTACAATGTATGGATCAATTGATCGAACCTGCAAGTCCATGAACTTAACATGTTTGTGCCAAGTGCAAACAGTGAGCACTACCTCAAAGTGGAAAACATAACTTCTAATACCTTCTCAAAATTCATTAAGGCCTCATCATTCTTCCCAATTATGGCTTGAACCTTAAGACATCGAGTTACGTATTAGTGAAACAGATAAACAATTTTAATATCTCTAGCCAGCTTGCACACATTATAGTATAGCATTTCTTACCTTTGCAATTTCAAGTAATAAATGTATGTTATGAGGAAAACGTTGCAGGAGTTCTGCAAAGAGATCCAAACCACCTGCAAACATAAGGGAGAGAGTGTAAGAGTAAAAACCTTAGTGGATCAATGATCAATCAATAATCACTAAAGGTGACATGGCAAGCAATAGAAGGAAACAGATCTGTAATTGACGAAATCTAAGAAAGGGAAGTAAATTGTGTACTTACTACCGTTTTTTTGCAAAGTTTCTTTTCCTTGTTCACACAATAATTTTTGGGCATGTATTTCATTAAGATAATCAATTAATAGATACATCTGATTAACAGCTAAAATTCACCTTTTATTTACTTATCTATTTGCTTTTGTATCAGGTTAAGATACTAGCAATAGGAATCCCCTTCTGCAACTAGTTGTGTTGGCAGGCAGATATGCATAAATTAGCATCTAAACATTACTTGCTTATGTTTGAAATGTAACTATTTTACCTTTGTAATCATTTGAAGCAATACAACACTGGGCCTCGACATAGCGCTGCATACAAATAACAGTTTATAATGTTGCAAGCTGGGCATAAACAATACAATAACAAAATGCAAAACTGTTGAAAGGTAAATGATTAATAAGATAAGTTACAATGTCTTCAAGTAATTTTTGTTTTCCATTTTTTTTTTTTTTTGTAATCTATGCTGTAAGCATGCCACTGGATAAGGGTGGTTGTTTGTTCCTCAAGTAGCCACCCATGCAATATAGACAATGAAGCCATTGTGGTTGGTTTGTGGTGATGGTGAGGAAAAAGCTCAAATGGTATAGAAGTACACGCTTTTTTCTGAAAAGCACCAGAAAGGGCTCATGCAGTGGTAGTTTTTTAACCACCGCAATGCCTAACAAGCTCAGCAGTCATTCCAAGGTGATTTGATTACCGTGCATAAAATCTACATGCTTGATTTTATAAGCAACAGAACGGTGTTTGCATGAAACATGGATGAACATTTAGTTCATTTTTTCCTTGGACGATACTTTTGAATGAAGACTAAGATTTAAAGCCATTTAAACAAACTTATCACCAAATGAGCTTTTAAAAAAAAAAATTACTGTGGTAAATGAAGACAAAATACTGATAGTGAATAACCATGGGGCAGTAAGAAGTTGACAATGGACCCAAATCTAATTTGTTTCATCTTATACTTACTTACTTGAACCCAGCGAGTAGAGTCAGTATGATCAAGTGGAGCTCTCCCACTTCTATTTGAAGCCTGTAACCATAATAGAAGTGCCCCAAGGATATCAACCAATTCAAACTCCATGGTAAAAAGTAAAAAGCAAAGCAGATTCATTTAAAATCTTATTTTTCCATAACAAGGCTGCAGAACATCAAATCATTGACTATGAAAATGAGAATATTACGGGTAGCAGAAACCAGCTAACCTGCCACCAGGTCATGCATTCATGCTTTTGAAAAATCAAATCCTAGATGAACCAAATATTATGCTAAATAAATGAGAACTATTTCCTCCACAGAAATTACTTCTCATTCACATATAAGCTGAGTTTGTATTGATAGGAACAACATTGCTGTCTATTTAAGTCAAACTACAATCAATATTTTCACTTAGATAACTTCTTGGTCTATGTATAGTAACCTTGCATAAATATGACAAAATAAAACTTCATAACAGCTCAACAAAACCTTCCTGGTCTTCTAAATGGAAAAAAAAAAAAAATCAGCATTCATGAAGATAAAATGATTTTACAGGGGTAGAAGTGAAACATGATTCCACGTATACTTGTGAAAAAGTGAATGTTATCCATAACAAACCTGTAAAAAAAGTGAAATGATATCCTTGGCAGCAACTCCCAGTTCCGCCAAAGCTATGATAGCCTCAATGACATAAGGGCAATGCCTGCCAAAAACACACCCAAAAGAAAAACAAATTCTCTGAAATCTAACATAATGATCTCTCTTATATGAGTAAAGGAAAAAAAGAATTGCTAATTTGAATAAAATAGGTGAACAAGCATGTACAACAGTTTGTAAGGTACCAAAAATGTTGGCAATCAAGTGATAGTAATTAAAAGAGGTAAAACATATTTGAACATTGAAGAAGAGGTGCTCTCACAGGAGTATACAAAACCACAATAAGTTAATTAAATTATCCTAAGGCAACAAGATATTCTCTTAAAACTATTCAATCGAGTGGAATCACCAGAACAAGCACCATAGATGTTTCAAAACTATCCAGATATGACATGAAGAACTAACAGAAATCATACCACAAAGTTTATGACAAATATATTTGTATGCATGCATAACTTTCAATTATATATTTTGTATTCTGTTTATGAAATAGGTGAACATAAATTTGCGTAAGCAACCAACTTGGTGGATGCAAGCTATCTTAGCTAGTAAACTTCCTTGGTGCTGGACCCAGTACCACAAATCATATAGAAATGAAAAATTTAAGCATGGCAAAGGCTACCACTTGTAGCCAGCCAATCGATATCAATAAAAGAAAAAGAAAGAAAGAATTGCGATGCAACTTGACACACCTTAAGCACTCTTTGTAACAAGTGATAGCAGAGCGAGTATGTCTTGAACTTCTATAAAGCTTTGCCATCAATAAACTCATTTGTAAAGTTCTTGCTTTGCTTGGAATTCCTTCCATCTGCCAAAAAAAAAAAAACTTAAGTAATTAAAAGGGAAAAATTCTAAAAATATAAAGAATAAAATTGTAATAAGGGAAAAACCTCAACAAGTGCGGCTCTAGTTTCATTCAATGCTGAATGGCAAGATGCGATCTTGAACTTCACCTACCATTGAGATAAATAAAACAGTAAAAATCAATATAAACCACACAATTCCTCAAATAATGTGTGTGTAAGAAATAAAATAAAATCAATGTACCTCATTTTCATTAATTGCTGAAATGTTAAAAGAATTCGGAGAAGAAGACCTGTTCGATAATGAACTCCTAGAAGTTGTCGAACTCTGTTTCGGAATTATCTTGCAGTAATGCAATGCTTGCTTATACGTATGCTACAAAAATTTAAAAAAAAAAAAACGCAAAACAATTAAATTCCAGATTCTTCTAAGAAATAAACACACACACGCATATGGAAACACTCACAATCGCTCTGCGAAACTCTCTATCGCGAAACAATGCATCTCCAAGAAGAATCTAAAAATAAATAAAAAATAGTGTCAAATTGGAAAATAAAAAGAAAATAATGTGAGTGAAAAGAGACGGGCACCTGATTTTCGGCTTTGAGCTGGGGGCTGGTTTCGAGACTAACAGTAGATGATGAGACCAGAAAGCAACCCTGTAAATGTAAATACAAAATTTAACGATTTTTTTTTCCACAAATTGGTAAGAAAAAAAAAATATTATTACGAGAATTTGAGCGGAATTGTAGAGTTGGTTATCGAGAAGAGATGTGATTTGATCCTTTGGCACATCCATTCTTGTGCTCAAAATCAGAAACTGAGAGAGAGAGCGCTCTTTTTTCTCTGAGTAATTACAGTTGAGAAGAGAATAGAGTGAGTGCGGGATTTTGGGACTCAATTTTTTTGAAACACCAGAAATGTCTCGCTGAAAGGAAACCCCAAAAGACGCGTCGTTTACTATTTTTCGTCCGACCCGATGATACCCGGATAAGAGGGAGCCTGATTTTTTTACCTGACCCAACAGGGACTTAGGGTGGTTTTTGGCATTTGCTTGCTCGCCATCTATAGTCCTACAAATTTACGAAACTGCTTCTTTTTATATTTTAAAAATATAATTTTTTATTTTAAATTAATTTTTTTATGAATTTAAATTGATTTAATATATTCATATTAAAAATAAATTTTAAAAAATAAAAATATATATTATTTTAATACATTAAAAAAAAACATTTAAAAAACAATTCTTATTATAATACTAAATACAAAACTCTAAACAAATAATTAAAAGCATGCGTTCAATGGTTTTTAAGACTAGATGGGTGAGCTCTACAAGAAATATCATCATTAAAGAAATCTAAAAGACGTGGGGAAAGCACTGTAGCTTCCCCACGCCTTTTAATTATATTTATATATATATATATATATATAATAATTATTATTATTATTATATTATTATATTATAATTAAGTAATATACTAAAATGCTTAGCTTTTTCACTGTAGCTAAATTTTTTTTTTTTGTGGCATTTTTTTTGGTTTTTGGTTTTTTCTGTAGCAGTTTTTCCTTTTTTTTTTTTTTTAACGCGTGGATTTTTCACTGTAGCAGCTTTGTTTTTTTTTTCCTCGGTTTTGTTTATTCTGTTTTTTACATATAATGTATCACTGTGCATACAGTGAAACACTTGACTTTTTTTTTTGTTTTTTTTTTCATTTTACCCATGGGTTTTTTTTTTTTTTTTGCTTTTTTCTTTGTGTTTTTTTTTAATTTAGTTTGCTAATGTGAAAAAAAAAATTAATTTAGTTATCATACTTTGATTACACTGATCTCGGTTTTTTTTCTATATTAAGCTGGTTGAGAACTTAGCTTTATAGCTTTTTTCAAAAAGAATAAAAAAACACCATGGATTACTATAGTGTTTTCCTTGCATGATTTTTGTTTGGCTGCAGTCTTTCCCTCACATGTTTATTTTTTAAATTATCTTTGTTAAAAAAAAATTTCCCTGCATTTTTTTTTTTTTGCAGTTTTTTTTTCTGCAATTTTTTTTTTCGTTTTTTTTCTGTGGCATTTTTTTTTTGTTTTTTTTTCTGTAGCAGTTTTTCCTTTTTTTTGTTTTTTTACATGTTTTTTTTTAACACTTGGGTTTTTCACTATAGCAGCTTTTTTTTTTTTTCTCGCTTTTGTTTCTTCTGTTTTTTACATATAATGTATCATTGTTCATATAGTGAAACACTTGACTTTTTTTTTTTTTTTTTTTTTTCGTTTTACCCATGGGTTTTTTTTTTTTCTTTTTTCTTTGTGTTTTTTTTTCTTTTAATGAATTTTTTTTTGTTTAATTTAGTTTGTTAATGTGAAAAAAAAATTGTTTTAGTTATCATACTTTCATTACACGGATCTCGGTTTTTTTTTCTATATTAAGCTGGTTGAGAACTTAGCTTTGTAGCTTTTTTCAAAAAGAAAAAAAAAACACTTTGGATTACTACAGTGTTTCCCTTGTATGATTTTTGTTTGGCTGCAGTCTTCCCCCCACATGTTTATTTTTTAAATTATTTTTGTTAAATTTATTTATTTATTAATAAGAACTCTAAATTTTTTTTTTTCGTTTTTTCTTCTGTGACATTTTTCTTTTTGTTTTTGGTTTTTTTTTTCTGTAACAGTTTTTCCTTTTTTTTTTGCTTTTGTTTTTTTTTAAATGGTTTTTCACTATAGCAGCTTTTTTTTTTCTCGCTTTTGTTTCTTATGTTTTTTTATATATAATGTATCACTGTGTACACAGTGAAACACTTGACTTTTTCTTCTTTTTTTCGTTTTACCCATGGGTTTTTTTTTTTGCTTTTTTCTTTGTGTTTTTTTTTTCTTTCAATGATTTTTTTTTCTTTAATTTAGTTTGTTAATGTGAAAAAAAAAAGATTTAATTTAGTTATCATACTTTCATTACACGGATCTCAGTTGTTTTTTCTATATTAAGCTGGTTGAGAACTTAGCTTTGTAGCTTTTTTCAAAAAAAAAAAAAAACATGATGGATTACTACAGTGTTTCCCTTGCATGATTTTTGTTTGGTTGCAGTCTTTCCTCAACATGTTTATTTTTTAAATTATCTTTGTTAAATTTATTTTTTTAATATTGAGTTGGTTGGGAATTTAGCTTTCCCCATGTTTTTTCATTATAATTATTATTATATTGTATTATAGTATATGACTGTTTTTTTCTTTTGTTTTTTTCTTTTTAATGAATTTTTTTTGTTTGATTTTTTTTGTTAATGTTAAAATTTTTTTATTTAGTTATTATATTTTCATGATACAAATCTCAGGTTTGATGAGTTAACCTGATTTGACGAGTTATTTTTTTCATTTAGTTTAGTTTGTTAAGGTTAATTTTCTATTTAATTATCAGATTTTCATGACATGTATCCTAGGCTTGACGGGTTAACTTGGTTTGATGGGTTAACCCGGTTAATTCTGGGTAAACCCGTCATTTTTTTTTCTATTTAGTTATCAAACTTTCACGGAATAACCTGGTTTAAAGGGTTAACCCAATTAATTCAATTTCTTTTTTCTTTTTCTTCATTAGGTTTTTTCCTTTCTGTTGATTTTTTTTCTTTGTTTTTTTTAATTAATCTATTTAATTATCACACTTTGATGACACGACCTTATAGCCAGACCCACATCCAATATTCTTGAGTCTGGTGTTACAGTCAGGCTCACTTAAACTTGGGTCATGCAAGTTTAATTTTATTATTAATATTATAAATATTACTCTTAGGTCAGGTGTTGCAGCCAAACCCAAGATTCTTAGGTATAACTTTGCAGAAAAACCCAAGATTTTTTAATTTTTATTTTTTAAAATATTTTTTATACAAAAATAAATTACCCGCGGCATCGCGCGGGTATCAAAGCTAGTAGAATATTCTAAAAGGTGTAGAAAAAATACTATAACTTTTCCTATGTCTTTTTAACTTTTTCTATTATTATTATTATTATTATTATTATATATCCTAAAAAGTATTGTGGCTGTCTTTTTTTTTCTTCTAATGAATTTTTTTTATTTAGTTTGTTAATGTTAAATATTTTTATTTAGTTATCAGATTTTTATGACACGGATCCCGGGTTTGATGGGTTAACCTGAAATTGTTTTTCTTTTTAATTAATTTTTTTCATTTAGTTTAGTTTGTTAATGTTAAATTTCTTTCTATTTAATTATCAGATTTTCATGACACGTATCCCGAGCTTGACGGGTTAACTTGGTTTGACGGGTTAACCCAATTAATTCTGGGTAAACCCATTAATTTTTTTTTCTATTTAGTTATCAAACTTTCATGACACGGAGCCCAGGTTTGACGGGTTAACCTGGTTTGAAGGGTTAACTCAGTTAATTCAGATTTTTTTTCTTTTTCTTCATTAGTTTTTTTTCTTCCTATTGGTTTTTTTCTTTTTAATTATCACGCTTTTATGACATGATCTTATAGCCAAACCCACATCCAATGCTCTTGGGTCTGGTGTTGCAACCAGACTCACTTAAACTTAAGTCATGTAAGTTTAATATTATTATTAATATTATAAATATTACTCTTGGGTCAAGCGTTGCAATCAAACCCAAAACTTTTGGGTATAACTTTACAGAAAGACCTAACACTTTTAAATCTTATTTTTTTAAAATATTTTTATGTTAAAAAAAATTAACCCACGACATCGCGCGGGTCATATAGCTAGTATAAGTGATGTCATGTGGTTAATAAGTTAAAATGATAACCATTATATAAACAAATATACTAATATATATTTTATTTCATAATTAACTTAGATGACTCACGCTACGCTGTGAGTCAATTTTTTATTTTAAAAAAAAATATCAAAAAAATTTAAAATCTAAGAGCGTTATGTTTGGCTTAATGTCCAATCCAAGAGAATTAAAACTGGATGCCGGACCCATTAGCCTTAGGTCTTGACACCGGACTCATTAGCCTTAGGTTCGGATGTGGACCCAAGAGAATGGGGTCCTGAAATCGAACCCATTGGCCTTGGATTCTAACACCGAACTCAAGAGAATTGGGTCTTGACGTGGGATCCATTAGCTTTGGTCTGGACATGGACACATTACCTATAGGTCTGACGCCGAACCCCGGAGCAATGGGTCAGGTAGGGTTGTAAGAAACAAGAGAATTTGGTTTGCGTCTTTGACACACCCAAGTAACTTGGGTTAGGCACCCCTTACCCCAATTTTCTTGGGTCTGGAAGAGGATGTCTAACCCAAGTTATTAATAATAATAATTGATTTTACTCTTAAAATCAAATCTATATTTTTTTCGATAGTAATAATATTTATTTTAAATTTAATAATATTAATGAATAATATAATATTTATAATAATATTTAACTTGTTTGTCTAACTTATATTTTTTAATCTTAAAAAAAAATTAGTTCGATCAGGACGCATCCTCACTCAGTCCCACGTTGGCAGGACGCATTCACGCCCAAACTTATATTGGGTCAGGGAGGGATGTGTTCGCGCTCAACTCCACTTGGACCAAGACGTGTTCGCGCCCGACTCTCTGTTAGGTTAGGGACACTACCACGCCCAACTCCATGTTGGGCTATGACGCATTCGTCCCTGACCATTCTTGGGTGTAATCACAAGCTGAACCCAACTCCTCCCAGGCTCAGTGTGTGTGAGTTGAACCCAATACTCCTCAGGTTGAGTGCACAGCTAAAAGGTAACACTGAGCCTCTTATGCTCAGGGTCTAGATTAATAATTATAATAACCATCATATCCTATTAAATACAAATAAGCAGTCTATGTTTATATTAATTAGATGTGATGATATGAACAGTAAAATAATATTATCTTACTCATATAAGATTATATTTTTACCCTTTCTACGTTGCATTAACAAGCCAAGTTAGGTAATATAAAAAGAAGAGGGAATACATAGAAAGGAGTTCAAAATCATATATTGCGAGACATAAATATATTCCCTGCTTTTTCTTCTTTAATTCTACTTTTTTTATTTATTTATTTTCTTCAAAGCTTATTAGTACTTTTATTAATATTCTTTACAACATAAAAATATCTAAGTATTGCCTTGATCTAAAAGTATCATCATCACCTTCAAAAGATTTTATGCAGGTATTTATTTAATAAGAGTTTCACACGCCCATGAGAAGATCCATTTAAAAAGAAGTCAGTACAATCAAGTGAAGGTTATACAACATACTCTGAATCCAAGGATTCATACAAATAATTCACTCCAGAATATTCCATGTGAATTTAGAATCCTCATCACAAAGATTTCAAGCGGCAGTGTCCTCTTTGCAATTCTTGGTTTTGCAGAATCAGTCTCTCCTCTTGACGGTAAAATTACCGGCGGTGAAGGAGGGCAAAAGGATCACTCTGCATGCTGAGTTCGGTTTTGGAGGTCGGCAACGTTATTTGATGATTTACTGCTGATTTTCAGTTTGATTGTTAGGTTGATAGAGATATGTAGAGCTGAATTAGAAATAGCTAATCGGAGAAGTAGGCTATTACCGTGGCGGCGAACATTTGGGGAGCGATCACTGGATTCTCAAAGAAAGCTTCAGTGGCGTGCAAGGTACCTTAATTAATTGGAGAGAGAGGATGAGTGAATTTGAACTATCTTTCTTAGAGTTCATTGCTGGTGTTGTTGATATGGTGCTATTTCAAATTATTGGGTTTTTTTTTTTAAATAAAAAAGATCTATGTGCAGAATATATAATCGAAGATTGCATGCTGTTCCTATATCTTCCAGAAATTGTCTCGAGCAGGTATTCTCTTCCAAACCTGCATTGATCGAGCTCTCGATTATTGAGTTGTGTGTTTTTGACAAGCACATTGGCGAAGTGATTATTTTGTGAGACTGCATGCATTCCTCGCCTTTTCCTGCTATGTATTAAGGTGGATGCTTCCTACTTTTGCTTTCATACATTACCAGAAAATCAATAGCATCAGGCTAGGATGTGCTTAGTTCTACTCCCTTTTTAGGAAAAATGTTACGAACCATTTCTTTGTTTGTTAGAAAATCTGTTTGATCTTATTGTTTCTTCCTACTGATTCTAATTTCATGTTTTTGAACTTTCAGAATATATCAAGAGAAGGTTTTATTTTGAGCAATTTGACAGTTGAACTATGAATAGGCATTAGCTATTTCTGTATTCTGACTCAACAAATTGGAGAGCACTAGCTTTCTTTTCTGATACTTCTTTATTCCTGACAGGGGCATCTCTACTTTTGTCAACCTAGTATTTCTACTTAGTAGGGGCCAAAAGGAAAAAAGAAACTTCCTCTCGGAACAGTCTGTAATACTGCCAGCTCTTCACTATCAGAATGCATCAATTGTTACAGCTTTTTACATGACATTAGCTCATAAAAGCACACATCAAACAATACCTTCTCTCTGAATCCCAAGGAAGGAAACGGATTTGTGTTAGTGCATGAATGGCTTCTAGATAGCAGCAGATCACTGTCACTCTTCTTCTGGTTCTTCCTCTTCCTGGAGAAGATTTTCTCTATTATCATGTGCCCAAAAACCACGCACATCTATAAGCATGCTGGCTACAGTCCCTCCTTGTTTGCAAGCTAGCAGATCAGCGAGGGTGATCTTCAATGGGTCAGCTGGCTTGACCATATCCCATATTTCATCCCTCACATCCTCAATGCACAGTTCATAGTTACCGCCCTCGATCCATTTCTGGTGTACATCTCTGTTTGACAAGTAAAAAACTTGTTTAAGTGGGACGGTGTTTATACCAACAGCTGGAACTGTAAAATCAAAAGGACCAGTGGATGGTGACTGTGATCTTTATGTGCCTTTCAATCTAATATCTAGGTTCATGTCTCTAAACATTTGAGGCTTGCAGAATTGCTTAAGCACTACAAGCAGGAAACCACAGAGTTTTCTCTAGGAAGGTTGTATCAGGTAGCTCTCAGCTTTTAGATGCTCCCTTTCTTTACTTCCATGTTGTTTTAAAATTGGTTGCTTCTTGATGAAAATTGAAGTTTCACAAACTCGCTCTTAGCAACCAAAGAAGATAAATATAAAAACAAACATGAAAATTGAAGCAATGCAGTTCAGGCTAATTTAAATGCTGAAAGAATGTTCACCTGAAAAGTGAGTGAATATCAGGAGTGATGAGAAATCCCCGTCCACTAAGATCAAGACAACGAAATAAATATGTCAACCCTTCAGGAGTGTCTTTGTTTTCTAATGCCAAAACAAAGTCAAGAAAACTTTCAAAGTCCATCTCCCGAGTATTCCCTCCACCACCTTTTCCACGGCGGACATGCTCATCATACACTGTAAAAAGCATAACAAACACAGAATGGAGACAATAATCTCAGGGGAAATTACATTCGTAAGATACAAAACCAAAAGGTTCTGATAGGAGAATAAGAACTCCTACCTCTCTCAATAAAGATTCCTGTCAGCGTACCATCTGCATATTCTCCAAGTTCTTGCTTGCTCAGTGTTCCATTCATATCTTTATCAAGGGCAAGGAACATATCTACAGAAAAACGAACAGTCAATTGTTCTGCATCACTAACCACTAGAAATTTCAATCGATGTACCTTGTAGAAATAGTCAACAGGTGAACGTCAAGAGAGTTTACATTCACTTCTATCTTTCCTCTGCCCTGGACTCTCAGCTATTATCAATCATTTACTCGTATATTGCCTACCTCTTTTTGTGATGTTTATCATAATCTTATGTCATTACCACTTGATAATTTGATGATTATCAAACTGCACTGATCTCTTTTTAATGCTTAATCACATAGTTAAGAAGGCTTGTAAATGAATGCACGCACACATCAAACCATCACAAAAAAAAAAAAAAACAATTAAATAAACAGACAACAGTTTAGTAGTAGTTTGGACGAGAATAAAAAGGGATAATAAAAATTCAAACCACTCACCACATATGCGTTGTGCAGATGTCAAAGAAAACCAATTTTCAGCTTGCTCACTGTCAGTGACTTCCTCCTCACTTTCCTATTTATAGACAAAGGTTAGAATGAAAACTTAGATTCCAACCAAGATGTATGGGGTTATTCACACACATTACTGTCTTGCACTTCTTTAACTGGATGTAGAGAATGGAATAGGCATACTATAATGCATTTAAGCACTAATTATTTTTCAGATAAAGAAAGCAGGAAAGAAATGGGCACTTGTATTCCCTTGTAACAAGGATCAACAACATTCAAGTCAATTATATTTCTAAGAAAATCATCTCTAGGCAACAAGTTCTATTTCTAGCATTCTATAGTAAAATGACTTGGAAAGATGCAGCAAGATTTTTGTTTTCAATATTGGAAGTAAAGAAGCGGGTGGAATTTGAAAGTAAAAAATCTATGTATCTGAAAGGATTCCTTAGCTGCTGATAGGATTGTATTCCTTAGATGTATCTGTTAGTTAGTTCCTGACTTATCTTATGTACAACTCATGTATATACATATACTACACAAAATACATCAATGAGACCTACCTGATTTTCCTCCACATTTCTATGTTTCAACTTTCGTGAGGTTAAGCAAGAAGATCCTAAATTCCTGCAATCTTTTCATTTAGTTTCTTCTTAAATCATATTGGCATAGTCACAGAGTCGTGAAAGAAGGGGGGAAGACAGGAAGAGGGACAAAACAAATGGAGAATCTAGTAAAGGAATTTAGTGTCAGAAAAAAACCAGCAGGTGTAAAACAAATATCAATTGTTTATCCATGCGACTAGAAATTCAAAACATATAAATCTATAACCCACCTGGTGCAATTCCATTAATTCCTGGAGACAGTTGCTAAGAAGCACCTTCTTTATGCAGGCTTTCCCTGTAAAGAAAACTAACTGTCAACTATTCTGAAAAGCCAGTTGAAAAGGAAGTTCAGAATACCTTAAAAATAACCATTATCTTACAAAGAGGAAAACCAGACAGAGAAAAGTGACAATTAGACCGTTTAAATCTTTACCCACATTTCCCCACCATTCACAATTACAAGAATTTCCATAATCCATACATTAAACTAACATCTTTTAAAGGCCAGATCAATATATGCGTCTGTTTCCCTTTCAAGCCCCGAAAGATTATGCAACTCACTCTTTAAACATTTAGGTGATTGATGTTATCTTCAGCTTTTCAAGTTATTTGCAGTAACTAATTATCAGCCTTGGTCATCAGCAAAATGATAACATCTAATGTTAGAATGACTTCAAAATTTGAAACCCCATCCTCACTAAAGTTAGATTTCAAGCGTTTATTTAGCTAGTTAAGAGGAGACCGTGAAGTATATGTACCAAAAAGTAAATTCATACTCTATATTCTAATAAAACATTTAAAGAGAACCTACAGATTGTGGTAATAAGCAAACATATGTTATTACTGTAACCATCCAATATCATGAATGATTGCATGAATTAAAGGGGAAATAAATTATCATTATTGAATAACTGAAAAAGAAAAAAACTTTGTTGTAGTATAAGGGGGTAACCACGCAAACCTCGCCTATGAGGATCGCAAAAGAAGAAGAATTTGTGAGCAGCTATGCGACAATACATTTGAATAAATGCAGCAGGCATATCCCGTAGTTGTGCTAAATTAGGGATAAGACCTCGTATGTAAGCCTCCATTTCCTGAAATAGAACAAAGTAGTCCTTGTTTTATACAAAAGATTGTAAAAGTGAATTTCTATAAATGTGTTCATAAAGATCTAATAGTAGGAAGACCCGATACCCAAATGTGGTGCTAAAAAAAAAGCATAAAGTCATACATGAGGCTGAAGAAATCCATCAGAATCCTCATCAAGCTCACTCATATCGATTCTGGCCTGTGTAAGCGAAACCTGAACAACAATGAACAGTAATCAGCGCTCAAAAAGAAAAGGAGTAACTTCAATAGAGAGGTAAAGGAAAGAAAGTTGTGAATAATAGCATGGTACTAAAGAGCCCTACTCACAGTGCGCATCACATAAAGGTAAAATGGTAAAATAGCAATTCGTCCAGATTCATCCTTTTCAAACTTCATGAAATTAGATGGGCTGAAAAAGCGCCGGCATTTGGGGCCTATTTGCTCTGTACATACCGAAGCTATGTGACAAAAATCTTCATAATTCATCTACAACATGATAATCCAGAAGATAAGTTAGCTTAAAGTGAAAAAAAATTATTAGGTTATAGAGTAAAACATCGTGGAACAAATCTAGCCTAACAAATGTAAATAGCAAAAATAAGTGCCTAGGCATCACGTAGTAGTTTAGCATAACTTCTCATTATCTGATAATGCTAAGCTAGGACATTCTTCAATGAAAACAAGTACAGATTTTAGTAACTGAAATATAGAATTCTGCCAAGCACATTAACAACATTTGGTATAATACAAAAACAGACTGGCACAGCAAGTCTCACAAACCTTTTCTGCACCAGTGGCATCATCAATCACACAATTTTCTCTCAAGCAAACCCACATTGCATCGAGATCATCCGCATTTAGTAAAAGATCTGATTGTTTCTGCAAGAATTGAGTTTATCATGTTACCAATAAAGCGGACCAGCATATGCTTACGCCACCAAAAAGTAACAAGTATAACAAGCAGAAGGGGAAACACGGTACCTTCAAAAACCGATATTTTGCCAGCCTCTGGACTCTATGACTAATTGATCCTTCTTCAGGTTTCTAAGTAAAGAAAACATGAAAACGGATATAAGAAAATCAGCAAATAATAAGGGGAAACACAAAATACCATCACAATAAACAAGTCAAAATCTAAGCTTCCAATCAATAAAACTCTTCCATTCCATCTAAAACAAGTGAAACCCAGAATTTATTTAGTAAATCCTTAAACAGAAGAACGCACCAAAATTAAAGTTGTAAAGTAACAGCCTAGTATCTAGTTATAAAATAGTTAAAATCAAAAGAAAGGGCTTCCAGCAACATGCCTTCTTGTAGAAACTTGGTATTGTACCACCTTCAGCACTCTTTTGTTGCTTCTCTTTGAAAATATCTAGCAATATTCTCTTCGTCTCAAGCTCTACAATCCCAGCGAAAATAAACAAAGTTAGATTTTAATTTTTAGAAACCCAAATATATCTTTGAAGAAAATAACTAATTAGCCTTAATCAACCTATAAATCATCAATCAAAGTAATAGTACAAATCATGCAAACACTGAGAACTCTGATTACAAAATTAAGAGAACAACATTTCACATTGATCGTTATAT
Source organism: Populus davidiana x Populus alba var. pyramidalis (assembly GCA_027475595.1). Taxonomy (NCBI): domain Eukaryota; kingdom Viridiplantae; phylum Streptophyta; class Magnoliopsida; order Malpighiales; family Salicaceae; genus Populus; species Populus davidiana x Populus alba var. pyramidalis. The sequence continues at coordinate 174,029 of JANKYH010000585.1, forward strand.
AAGTTCAGTCACAGCTCCAATCTTGCTTCAATTTCATAAACAATTAACAAAAATATACAATTAAGAATAAAAATTAGCTAAGATAATAAGAAACGGACCCATGAGAGCTTCAGATCCGAGCCCGGCACCGGATCCGATGAACCGGCGGAGGTTACGGACCCAAAGCATTGACGAAGCCGGCGGGATCCTCCTCTGAGCTGCCTCGTGGCTCTCGCCATCGCTAGACCCACTGTACATGGCCAAATTACAGTAATCCAAGTTGTCTCGGGAGAGTTCGGAGTTCCAATCGGCGAGTTAAGACACTAGAATTACGTGCATTACTGATTTGGAACCAAAGACCCTAGCTCTCTCTCTTTCTATCCGGTTTTTCGATTGGTTAGCTTCTTCTGTTAGATTCAAAAGTTACGAAGAGATGGAGTTTTTCTTTCTTTTTTTTTTTTTTTTGGAAATCGAATTTAAGTACAGTAAGAGCGTGTTTGGCAGTGTGGTAGCGGTTGCTTTTCAAATAGCTTTTCGTGCCAAAATACATGCAAATGATGTTTTTTTATTTTTTAAAAATCATTTTTGATATCAGCACATCAAAACGATCCAAAAAATACAACCGTAACTCAATTTTAACAAAAAAAAAAAAAAAAAAAATTTTGAATTTTGTCAAAACGCCGGTTTGGCAGCAATGCCAAACGGGCTCTAAATATTTGGTGTGCGGTTTAGGGTGTATTTTTGGAAACGTAAATTGTAATTCTATCAATTTTATTTTTTTATATATTTTTAAATTATTTGATATATAAATATTAAAAATAATTTTAAAAAATAAAAAATATTTATTTTAATATATTTTAAAAACTAACATTACCATAATTTCAAATAAATTTTTTATTAAAATAAAAAATATATATTTTTAAATTGTTAGTGATAGAATGGTATAAAAGATAATTTTTAAAAAATAAAATAAAAATTATTTTTATATATTTTTAAAAGTAATTGTTTAAATCTCAAACGTTACCTGCAAGTTTTTCAAATGTTGATTAAGTCCTGGTATTTAATCAATTATACTTAAACACCCCAACATTTATGATATTATCTATTATGCCATTCTACTTTGATTAATAAATTTTGTGGTGTAAATGTCATAACAATTATTTTTCCATGGCATAAACTTAAAAAACTACAAACGGTTAATTTTATAGATCCTACCTTGTGTGCAATTATTGTCATGGAAAAAAGGTTAATCATACAAGATTAACCTAAAAAAAAAAAAAAAACAAGGTAATGTTATTGTTGAAACATCACTGGTATTTAGAGTATGATAATAATTATTTTTTAAATTATTTTTCATTTAAAATAAATTAAAATATTAAAAAAATTATTTTTAACATTAATATATCAAAATAATATGAAAACACCAAAAAATATTAATTTAAAATAAAGAAAAAACTAAAAAAAAATTAATTTTCAATTTTTTTTAAAAAAATTTAAAATACAAAAACAAATAAACCCTATATACATATTCTGTAATGAATTATAACAGAGTTCCTTTCACTCTCTTCTATGTGTTTTTGTGTTTGTTGCTTTTAGGTGGCTTAGATGTTTGGTTATGGCTTGAGTTATGTTGATATTGTTTTTTGTAGTGGTTTTATAGTGTTGTATTCTTTGTTTTTCATTGTATATATGTGGGTTGTCTAATTATTCGAGGGTGTTTGTTTTTTAAAATGTTTTTTTATTTAAAAATATATTTTAAAAAAAAAAAAATTATTTTTGAGATCAACATATTAAAATAATATGAAAAGATAACAAAATTAATTTTAAAAAAATAAAATAAAATATTTTATTTTTTTCAAAAATACTTTTAAAATAGAAAAATAATTGATGTATGTCATGTATCTGATTATTGGCCTTTGTAAAATAATAATAATAATAATAATTGTATTTAAGTTTCTACGTATAAAATCAAATCGTTACAATTAATCTTCCTCCCACTACAAACACATTTTGGGTAGATTATGCTTGTCAACAATTTACTATTGTATGTAAGAAAATATCTCTAGTAACTGTGGGTCACTCTTTGAAGTCTTACTTGTAGAGACTATAGTTTTTAAACATGACTTTATGATCAACTCGATATAATAATCAAGTCATGGGTCAGATAGGTTGACTAGAGTCAATAAAAAAAAATCGAGTTTGTGCCCTTTGCTTCCAATGTAGTTTTGTTCAACACCTTTTTTTTCAGCAAATTGAGTAATGAAGTTTTATTTAAATTCACGTCACCTTTCATTCTTCTCTTTTCCCTTCCTTTCCCCTATCATGATTTGAAATCAGCAAATTGAGAAAATCAGTGATTTTCCTTTCTTTCCCTCACCCCCTCTTCTTCTAAATACTGACTCAATGGCCCTTAACATAAAAACTTTTGAAACCATAATCCCCTCTTGTTTCCTCTCTTTCACAACCCCCAACTTCATACTCCTAACTCACCTCCTTTGAGTTGTAGTCCTTGACTCCCCAGTCCAACTCGTCGAGTCTCCTCAAGTCACAACTCTCCCCTTGTCTATTAAAAACGTAAACTACATTGGATTTTCTCAACTTAGTTAGGTCACCTCCAGTTCCTTTTATCCTCTTTTAGAATCTCACGGCTCGTATTAATTAACAACAATCGAATTAACGGCTCTAATTCATCTTCATTGGCTTACCATAAAGAAATAATGTCTAGTATGTTAAAAATCTTGAAAATAGTTAAAAACCTTTGTTTTTTGCTTTATCTCCTAAAGTTAGCATTAAAGATGGGATTTTTGATGTTTTTATTTTGGATTGTGAAGATAATTTGATTTGTAGTGTGGTTTTAATCATAAAAAGCCAATATTGTTTTACGTGTATATATATAAAAGGCTGGGTCTCAACTGGATTTATCTAGATCAACTAAGTTTTGGGTCGATCAGGTTTTGCCGGGTCAAATTCTTGCGGGTTTTTACTTAGATCCGGCCCGGGTTGGTCGGGTCCCGGGTTGACTCACTGGGCGGGGCCGGGTTTAAAAACTATAGTAGAGACACAAGAATTAGTCAAATTAAGGGCTATTTTGATACAATGCAAAAAGTAGAGGATCTATTTTGACCAGATGTACAAGTAAAGGGACGGAATTCAGCCCATAAAAAAGAAAATTATAAACAGAGGGACAAACAGGATCGATATCCAGTAAGCACGGAGATGGCTTCCATATCCACAATAACCACCTCCTCCTTTATTTCTCTCCAAGCAATTTCCCGCCCTAAATCCCGAAAATCTAACCATATCCCTAGCAATGCCTCACCAAGAAACCCTAATTCCAACCGAAACCGCAAGCTCAAACCTCAAAAGGCCAAATTAAAATCCCCGCCTCAGACAATCACTTCCACCGCCGGCGAAGCCACTAGTTACACTCGCTTACCTCCTCTAGAAGACTTCACAGTCCCGTCGTTGAACCTTGGATCTAGACCACCAGAAGAAATCAAGCTCTCTGATGCTAGTGTAGTCAAACAGGATAGTGACAGTGAATCTCAGCGTTTTGGAACCGAAGATGGAATGGATGGTGATTTACGTGTGGATTACGGGAGATTTGAAGTTAATCCACGTTTCGAAGAGGAAGAGGACGAGGATTATGAGTATGAAAGCGAGGAGGAACAAGAAGAAGAAGAAGAAACAGTGAATGGCAAAAGTGTTAATAGTGATAATAGTGATGGTTTTTATGAAGGAGAAGAGTTGGAGGAGTTTGCTGACGGAGAGAATGTGAATTTGTCAGATTTCGAGGGTGAAGAAGAAGGTGTGAAGGAGAAGGGAGTGCCGGCTGTAATGCGGTGTTTTGACCGGGCGAAAATCTATGTCAAAGCCGGAGATGGTGGGAATGGAGTGGTGGCTTTTCGGCGCGAGAAATTTGTGCCACTGGGAGGACCGTCGGGAGGGGATGGGGGAGAGGAGGGAACGTGTATCTAGAAGTTGATGGCTCGATAAATTCTTTATTGCCATTTAGGAATAGAGTGCATTATAGGGCGGGGAGAGGGGCTCACGGTCAAGGGTCATGCATGGGTGGAGCGAAAGGAGAGGATATCGTGGTGAAAGTGCCGCCGGGGACGGTTGTTAGGGAGGCTGGGAACGAGGAGGTTTTGTTGGAGTTGTTGTCTCCAGGACAAAGGGCTTTGGTGTTGCCTGGTGGGAGAGGCGGGAGAGGGAATGCTGCATTTAAGTGTGGGAGTAATAAGGTACCTAGGATTGCCGAAAATGGTGAAGAGGGTTCGGAAAAGTGAGTATATTTTTAATTGTGATTTGTGTTTTACCATTATGTGTTTTGGCTAACTTTTATTGGTTGCCTTTTGAATTGTGTTGTGACTGTGTGTGTGCTATAAATTGTGTCTTCTTAAGCCTTTGAAATGATTTGTTAGCTTAGCGTTGTTGTTCCAATGGGTTTCGTAGTACTATGATTTAATTTGGTTGATCTTGCTTTGCTTTGATTAAAGTGATCGTGATGAGAATGGTGACGGCTCAGTAGAATACAAGTTTTGAACTGTAGTTGGTCTTGTTCTTTCTGCTAACGTTCTGCATTTTGTAATGTGCTGGACTTGGTTTGTTTTCGTTGTGGTTTATCTAATGCAGCATGCCTATGAATTTTATGCTTGATTAAAGCGTCAAGGTCAATATGATAAAGTTGTTAAATCTCATAGTTCGTCGGGCTTAAGGGATGTAGTTATATGTTCTGGAAGAGTTTGTTTTGATACGTGCTCATTAGAATTAATGTCATGCATGAACAGGTGGTTGGAGCTGGAGCTAAAGCTGGTTGCAGATGTTGGAATAGTGGGTGCCCCAAATGCTGGGAAAAGCACACTTTTGAGTGTCATAAGTGCTGCTCAGCCAGCAATAGCGAATTATCCTTTTACTACTCTACTTCCTAACCTGGGTGTAGTTTCATTTGATTATGACTCTACAATGGTAGTAGCAGACCTTCCAGGTTTACTTGAAGGAGCACATCGGGGTTTTGGCCTAGGTCACGAGTTTCTACGACACACAGAAAGGTGTTCTGCCCTGGTACAGGCTTTCTATCATGAACTGCAACTAATTTAATGATGAGATTTATAGAGAAATTCATTTTCCTGTTGTGATTGTAACAGTAAATTATTCTACTCTGAGCTTGTCGTGTTATTTTTCACTTCCTTACCTTATTCTATAAGATTCTCTATCCTCAAGTCTTTGGGTCACTGGAAATGATGTGACGTGCAAAATGTTTTTCTGATAAATTGTCAGTGACTCTATGCATGATGTAAGAAGAAAAAATTTGGTTCATGTTGATGAAAACAGCAGTGATTTTAAAAAGAGCTCATGAATGATAATTGAAGTGATGGTGACAATGTGATCCATATCTACTATCTCTTCACCCATGGTTCTATTATTTTCCTTCATTCCTTATCTTTTACATTGAGGATATTTGGATGGGTCTCACCCTCCTATTATTTGTTTGATATTTCACCTGACGGAATCTACATTGTTTTGGACTCCCAGGTACATGTTGTTGATGGATCTTCACAGCAGCCAGAATTCGAATTTGATGCTGTTCGTCTTGAGCTGGAAATGTTTAGTCCTGAACTTGCGGAGAAGCCTTATGTAGTTGCCTATAACAAAATGGACCTTCCAGAGGCATATGAAAACTGGCAGTTATTCAAGGAAAAGCTAGAAGCACGTGGGATTGAGACTTTTTGCATGAGTGCTGTGAAGAGAGAAGGGACACATGAAGTGATTTGTGCTGCTCATAAGCTTCTGCAAAAAAGTAAAGAAGCCAATAAGGGGTCTGAAGGTCAAATTTCTACTTTCGATTTTTTTTTAAAAAATTGACTTTAATATGGCCTATTGATCATGCTAGAGTACTCAAAATTATGTTGCATATCCATTATTTTCAACCCTACAGTGTCTTGAAGAGTTTTCATCTGTGTTAGGTTGGACCCATCCGATAAATTTGAATCATGTAGCTGATATGGTACAAAGGCAGCGAAGAGCTCCTATTAATGACTTTGAAATCTCTTATGACAATGCGTCTAAAACATGGCAAGTAATTGGGGCTGGATTGCAACGTTTTGTTCAGATGACAAATTGGCGGTGGGCTATGAACCTCTCTCTCTGATTACTTCTCACTATATTTTTCAGTCACCTCTTTTCTTGTGTTAGCATCTTTGGTCGATAATGGTCACGTTCATCTCACATCAGCTTGCCATCTCAAATCAGCTTGCCAAATATGATTTCAGATTATACTGCATGTATTGATGTGTTTTCTGTCTGGACGTATGTAACTCTTCCAGTAAACCTAGCATAGTAATGCTGAGTTAGGTTTCAGTCCAGTTACAGGAAGGGTGCAAAATCCACGCACACCATTTTTTTTACTGGAATCTCAAATATAATTTTCTTATTCTGTTTTCTATCTTGGCCAATGGATTACCATACCACAAACCTGCATTGTTTACCTGGTTTGGTTATTTCAGTTGACATGAACATTTGTGGTTGTTAGTACCCGTTCCAATGATTAGGCTCACTAGAACATTGCCAGAATGAATGGAACTTGCTACAAATCATCAGCGAATGGGTAACTTTGACAGTGTGCTATTCTCATTTCTGTATTATTGTTTGCCTTTTTAGTTGCCTGCTTTTTATTAGGATCCTATGGGTTGGAAAAAAATCTCCATCTTGTTTAATAACTTGGATTTATTCAACTGCTTCTATTTTCTACTAAGAATCAATTTTCTCCTGTTTTGTTTGTAGATTTACATCTATGATTTGGTTGCTACTCTAGGATAGGACATAATTTGCCCGAACTTGAATGCTTGTGCATGATCATTACTTCATGCCATACTTGTCAGTTTCCATTAGATCTGGCATATTCTGGAATACATGTCTTGCCTTTTTGAAATAATATCCTTTCCTTGTGGTTGTCTTTACTCCATTTTGCATCTGAAGTATCTAACGCATAATTTTGAACAGATATAAAGATTCTGACACAAGATTCCAACATGTGTTGGAGGCTTGTGGTGTGAACAAGTCACTCTTGAAGATGGGAGTCAAGGAAGGTGACACTGTGATTGTTGGAGAGGTGCGTGGAGCTTTATATCCTCTCACTGCAGCATCTTCCCCTCCCAGTGATGCATCACCTTAGTAGCACTCCATGACATCCTTAAACTCTCTCTCTCTCTCTCACACGCACACACACATACAGACACGCATGTGCTCAAAGTATGTTTTCTCTTTGATTCTAGTATGCTAACTTCCATCATGATTAGTTGCCATTGACATCAATGAGACCATGTATTTCAGGTAGTTACATAGTCAAGTTCGAGTCTTTAATTGAAGTACTCAAGCTTGTAACTATTCCAACAGAGATTCCACTTTTCAAGTGGAAAACAACTCATGTTAAAATATCCTTGCACTCTTTTCTCAAGCCAACCTTGTGTCTACCTGAAGTTCTTTCTCAATGATTGTCATTGTTGGTACAACCTCATTCTAACCCATTGTTGGCAGAATTCTGATTGATCATATCCTCTTTAATTCGTTCCAGATGGAAATGGTGTGGCATGACTATCCTCAGAGTTCTGGTCTATCGAAAGTGAAGAGGGGATCATTTGACCCAACCAAATGGCCAGAGTGGAAGTAACCCTCCAGTTCTTAATACCAAGAGGTATAGTGACTGAAATTTCTTAGTATTGTGATCATAAATGATAGAATACATTTATTTATTTTGCTGCTTGTTGACAAAAATGGGGACTTGTTCAGAGAATAGTAAACCTTTGCCTTGAATATTTGAAAGTAAACCCCTACAATAAAAACATGTCTTCCGGGAAGATGTGATACCAGTGCCTTGTTTCATTCTGGTCTCTGATACAGGATATCTGAAGCTGGAGATTTTGCACTCGATCTTTCAAATTAATGGAGTTATACCTCTAGCAAAGGAAAATGTAAGTGGAGTTCAAAGCTCAGGTGGCCCAATCCTGTTGTTGATAATGAGATCTCTTGAGATAGTGAACTTGAATCATAGATTCAGTACAAAGTGCTAGAGGTCAGTGATCAAATAATGTATTCTTTTGTTATTAGCAGGGGCAATTGTTTAGTCAATCTTGCTTAAATTGTAATAACTAGATAGGTGATTTGCGCTACGCCGCGAGCCTGGTTAAGTTTTTCCGGCAAAGTAAGTGCTCTACAAGAAAAAACTGATAAATGGAGATTTGAAATAACCTGATTAAGCTGGAATTCCATGGCTGATAAATGGGAATCTGAAATAAACTATGGACACATTAAAATGTTTCGGTCCTATGTACATGGGGAAAGCTTTACATTAGCTGTTATGTGTGCTGGAAGGCAGCCCTTAGGCTCAAGAAACAATCTAAGCAATCCAGCAAAACAAAACAAAGCCACAGAACTTGCATTGTCTCATTGCACAAGCTTTAATCAATTTTAGATTAGCAACAAGTGCATATAACGTCAAAGAAATTTGACTAAAAAACAGAGAAAGAAAAAGCTCTTAGGGACCTGGTGCTCTCTTCAAACTGATATCTTGTAAACCGAAGTTGCACTTTAAAAAAAAAAAATGCAATGCGAGGCAGATACAGATCTTGCAAAAAAACAGTTACACATACATAAAACAGCTGCAAGCAAGGTTCGAAACCTAGTCTTAAACGAAAATGTATTTCTCTACGCAACTTATATACAAAATAGATTGATTATGAGTGAATAAAGGCTAAAATAATCAATTTATTGCTTCATTAGTTTTTTTTTTAAGAGGGTGTTTAATAATGTGATAATGGCTATTTTTTAATGTGTTTTTAATATCACATTATACAAAATGAAAATGTATTTTTTTAATATATTAAATTATTATTTTTTTTAAAAAATAAAATTATTTTTTATATCAGCACATTAACATCATCCGAAAATACTAGAAAAATATTAATTTAAAATAAAAAATATATATTTTTAATTTTTTTATAAAAACTTTTAAAATATAAAAACAAATAGATTCTATTTAAGTATGATATGGTTGAATCTTTCATGCTTTTGGTTATGACCTTTTTTTTTTTTTCATAACAAAAATCAATTAAATGAGAATTAAATGCCTAAGCTTAACAACGTAATAAAAGCACCCAAAAGAAGAGGGAAAAGGCACGCAACAGGAAAGGAAACGGGAAAAAGGAATTTGGATTTGTATTGAAGAGCGCCTATCAAGGGGCCAGGGTGCCAACACCAACCTCGTTATTCTCGAGGTAGCCTCTTAATAAAACAGAATGGGAGTTTTCATTCCTTTTGATTATGATGGTAATTGTTCCCTTTCCACGTAGCACTCATGTTCCCATAAACCCTAATTACTTGCTTCATGTGTTCTCTAGCCATGCTCCAACACCCACTGGGATAAAGGATATTTTTTTCAATCTCAAGTTGGATCATCTCCTGTTTCCCTACTATAAGTGAGGAATAAATGAGGATAATAAAGACTATTATTATCTAGGGGAGGTTTATGCTTGGACCTGGTGGATTAGATGTGATGAAAACATTAGATAAACTCCTCACCTTTTCTTCGAAAGTGGAAGGATTAACTGACCCGAGCTTCCAGCTCTGCTTGGTTATTACTAGATAGATAGCTTTTTAGGTAAGATAGCAAATTAAGTCATTTTTTTCCCCATTTTATTATGTTATTTTGAAAGATATGAACTTATCCTATCTCTTTGATTATTTAGACTTTTATAATATATGTCAACTCCAAGAGCAGGTGGGTTGAGGAGAGAAAGACCATGAAGGATGCCATTGAGTAGTACCGCGCTGATAAGTCTAAAGTACACAGATTTAAAGAAGAAAAAATTGTTGAAGATATTGAGATGGTTTCTCTTAGGAGTGCTTACTCTAGACTATAGAGGCAGATAGGAGCTCAAACCCATGCCTTGGAGTTAACTGAGCAAAGTATGGCAGAGGTTTACAACCTTACTGACTTCCTAAAAAAGGGGTGACTGACTTGAAAAAGAAATGACTGAGCTTTAAAGGGTGTCGCGAGTGAAACATAGGGCGCCGACGAGCTATTGTTACCTCCTAAGAGATATTGTTGTTAGGAAGGAAAAACTTTTAGTTTTGGGTTTAATCATAAAATAAAATTATAGTTAAGGTTCAGAAGTCGCTACCTAATATTATAATTACTAAGAACCTATAGTTTATGAAAATCTGGGTAAGAGATTGGTTGTGCAAAGAAAAAACATATCACTCTCAGTGCACCCTACTCAAGGGAAAGATGTATTGTTGTTTGATTTTTTTTTTCGATGTCAAATTTCTATTTGTTGGTCTCGTCTACAGTTTAACGTAGATCTCTTTTTCATGAGAGAGTCTATTTTATCAGGTTAAATCTTAGTCGTTCGAAAATCTAAATTTTAGCATCATATTTATTTTACATTTTGTATCTTTAATACCTAAGTGTGTAAGTTTCACACCCCATGTATATTAAACTCTATATCTAAACTCTAAAACAAAATAGTTGGTAAAGAGTTTGACAAATAGATGTCCTATAGTTTCGTTAAAATTATACCAGTCTCTCAAGTTTTTGAAAATTACAATTTGCATCCCTAGCAAAAAATAAATTAATTTGACAAAAAAACCAAACTATTTTTATATATATTAAACTAAAAAATCACCCACACAACACAAATGATATGATCTTCTTTCTTTTCAAGTGATGATTTCTCTTTTCTACACACCATTCTTTGTTTTTTTTTAAAAAAAACACAAATAACCGAATCAAACACAAAAGTCTTCTGATAATGTTTACAAACTAGAAGAACCAGATTTTTTTAAAAAACCAAGATGTTTGGAAAGCTAGGTTGGTTTGAAGCGAGTGGGAGATTGGATTTGTCCTAATCCGGGGGAGAACCATGTCTATGAGCAAGAAGGCGATTTCCGACATAGATTTGCCTGTCATAGATCTTCACCAGCCCATCTGATTTTATAAGCTTGATGATATGTTGCCGATGGCTCAGAATGGAGTTTCAAGCATAATGATACCAATGAAAATACCATGGGATTTTTTGCAGATTCAAAAACCTTACAATACTCAATCATATGATTTGCAATTCTAATGGCAACAAACAATGATGGTATTTTTTTTTTAATATGGGTGTCGAGAATAGTTTATATATATCTTAATTAATTTTATAAATTTTAAAATTAATGATTATATAATTTTTTAATAGTTATTATATTAACAACTATAAAGCTTGAATGTGAGACGAGAAACAAATGGTAATCTTGATTTGTCTAATTCGAGTTCAAGAATTAAAGTTGTTGAAGATCTGGTTTCTTTTGTCAATTTCCATAAACATCGTCGTTCATTTTCTTTGATCCAATGGTAGGAAATAGTATTGGTTTTTTCTAAATCCAAAGTCTCTAGGGGCTCTCTTGACCTTGGATGACTAGATTCTCAAAATGATAAAAATATTAAAAGGTTGATTAAGTATTTGCATGCATATAAAATTTATGGTGTAAATTATAATTTTTTAAAATTTAATAAATAAGTGTAATTTTAATTAAATTATAAGATGATAGGGGTAATTTTTTAAAAAATAAATCAAGGTAAATAACTCAAGAAAAAAAAAAAACAGGGCAATAGCCCAAGTAAAATTTATTTATAAAGGCAGTGCAAGAAGCAATGCAGATTATCATTTTTTTTTTATCTAGCTTTAGCTTTTCCACATGTTTTTTTTTATTTCTTTTTCTTTTTTTTCCAAAATTATCATTTTTTACATTTGTTTCCTTTTTTTTACATGTTTTTTTTTTCATTTCTTTTACCCAAAATTGACTCTTTTTTTTAAATAGTCTTTGTCAGTTTTTTTTTTATATTGAGTTGGTTGAGAACTTAGCTTTGTAGCTTTTTTCAAAAAAAAAAAAAAAACACTATGGATTGCTATAGTGTTTTTCTTACATGATTTTTGTTTGGCTACAGTGTTTTCCCCACATGTTTTTTTTTTTAAATTATCTTTGTCGAATTTATTTTTTCAATATTGAGTTGGTTGAGAATTTAGCTTTAACTTTAGCTTTCCCCACGTTTTTTTTTGTTTTTTTAAATTTTTTCCAAAATTGTCTTTCTTCTTTATATTTTTTTTTCATAATTATTTTTGTTGATTTTATTTTTTTACTATTGAGTTGATTGATAATTTAGTTTTTTAATTTTTTTCTTTAAAACACTAGATTGCTACAATGTTTCTCTACATGGTTTTTTATTAAATAATTTTTTTTTCAGAGTTATCTTTGTCGATTTTATTTTTTTCATATTAAGTTGATTGAGAATTTAGCTTTGTAGTTATTTAAAACACTGTAGATTGCTACAGTGTTTTCCCACATGATTTTGCCTTGCTATAGTGTTTCCCCACGTTTTTTTTGTCGATGTTTTTTTTTTCAAATATGTTTTTTTCAAATTTATTTTTTTCATTATGAACCGGTTAACAATTTAGCTTTTTTTGCTTAAAACATCGTTGATTGCTACAGTGTTTTCCCATATGCTTTTTTTTGTTATGTTTTTTTTTAAATAGTCTTTGTCGTTTTTATTGTTTTTGATATTGAGTTGGTTAAAAATTACAACTGTAGATTTTCTCATGAAACACTATAGATTGTTATAGTGTTTCCTTGAATGTTTTTTTTCCTTTCGTTTTTTTTTTTATATATTTATCAAAATTATCTTTATTGATTTTTTTTAATATTGAGCTGGTTGAGAATTATAGTTGTATATTTCCTCACAAAACACTATAGGTTGCTATAATGTTTTCTTAAATGATTTTAATATTTAGCTGGTTGAAAATTTAGCTTTAAATTTCACCACATGTTTTTTTTTTCTATTTTTTTATTATTTCCTTTTTGCTTTTTTTTTCTTCCAAAATTGTCATCTTTTTTTTTTTCATTTTTTAGTGTTTTTTTTTCATAATTGTTTTTGTCAATTTTTTTTTTAATATTGAGCTGGTTAAGAATATAACTTTTTAATTTTTTCCTTTAAAATATTGTGGATGGTAGCAATTTTTTTTATATGATTTTTTTCACAAATCCACAATAATGCACAAGCATGCCACAAGCCCGTGGCATCGCGCGGGCATGTCACGCCTTTTACTAATATATTTACTTATTAATATATTATTTATTATAATTATTATATTATAATTATAAATATTATTATATTGTATTATATTATATTATATATATTATATAACTATTTTTTCCTTTTTTTAATAAATTTTTTTGTTTGATTTAGTTTGTTAATGTTAATTTTTTTTTATTTAGTCATCAGATTTTCATGATACGGATCTCGGGTTTGATAGGTTAACCTGATTTGATAAGTTATTTTTTTTCATTTAGTTTAGTTTGTTAAAGTTAATTTTCTTTCTATTTAATTATCAGACTTTTATACTTTTATGACACGTGTCCTGGGCTTGACGGGTTAACTTGGTTTGATGGGTTAACCCAGTTAATTCTGGGTAAACCCGTCGTCTGTTTTTCTATTTAGTTATCAAACTTTCATGATGTGAATCCCAGGTTTTACGAGATAACCTAGTTTAAAGGGTTAACCCAATTAATTCAATTTTTATTTTCTTCATTAGTTTTTTTCTTTTCTGTTGATTTTTTTTCCTTTATTTTTATTAATCAATCTATTTAATTATCACACTTTTATGATACGACCTTATAGCTAGACCCACATTCAATATTCTTGGGTCCGGTGTTGCAACCAAGCTCACTTAAACTTAGATCATGCAAGTTTAATTTTATTATTAATATTATAAATATTACTCTTTAGCCAAACCCAAGATTTTTAGATATAACTTTGTAGAAAAAATTAAAATTTTTAAATTTTTATTTGTTTTAATATTTTTTATGTAAAAAAAATGACTCGTGGGATCGGATGAGTAAGTGTCTAATCATATGCAAATCGTGTCTAACATCTAGTGTGTCCCTACCATGAGATTAGAGAGCCGACAACAAAAGAAAAGCATTGGCATGACACCTTTGATACTGCTCATGGAGTAGCTCTTACTTATGATAGGGCTGCACTTTCCATGAAAGGTTTTCCACAAAATCAATAATGACAAGAATTAGCTTCATATAACCTATATAAATATCAAAAATAATTTTTTAAAAATAAAAAAATATATTATTTTAATATATTTCTAAATAAAAAATACTTCAAAAAAATAATCATTAGCACCTCAAATACCTAACAATTTTCTAATTTGCATAACTACAAAATTATTTGGAAATATTTTGGATTCTGTGTTATTTTGCTTACCCACGAGGCCTTGAATTCACCTCACATCCAACAAGGGAGAGGGAGGGGGAGGGAGAGAGAGAGAGCAAACACCAGTAAATTTTCCAGAAACCATGATTTCTGCAGTTACAATCAGATGATAATCATTCTTCTCTAGCAAAATTTTACCTGATATGGCATGCATAAAGAAAGCACATACAAAATAAGGGAAAGGACAGGAATAAATGAGAGGAATGATTATTACAGTCTGAGTGACTCTTCATATATTTGTATTTCATAATAGATCCATCAATAAAAATGTCAAGCATTTCAATTGTCACAACATAACTGTGTACCTAATCACATGTAAGGTAGCACTGAGATGCATGCCTCCTTCAAGTCTTTAATAAACCCCAGATGACAAAAAAGAAGGGAAACAAGCAACCTTCAAATTCCTTTCTAGACAAATTGGAAGCTTGTTCCCAGATTTGAAGCAATCATAAATTGATAGGCATGAAGACACGGCTGATGTAAAAGGAAGAATGCTTTAGGATTTATCTCTTACATTTTTGAGAAAGGATTGGGATATAAATTAACAGGCTCCAAAAAAAGGAGAGGTGGATACAGATCTGCCTTAAGGAACTGCAGATTCATGGTTATTCGAAAGAACAGTGGAAGGCTATGCGGGGTTTGCTAAGATTTTTGGGCAATGGCCATAGCTTATTGAATATAAAAAACAATGGCCACAAGATTATATGAACAGAGATATTATCAGAGCTAATGTATGCTAGACCTGAATCATGGAACCATCTGAGCTGGGAAAATAAAGCCTCCTATTTGACGGCTGAAGCAAGAAAAAAAATGCTGTTTTTCATGAATTTGACCAAAAAGAGGAATGAGCAGGAGCTGTTTAATATCTTTTCTTAGCATGAGGTGCGTGCCCCTGTGTTGGTGCTGGTGCTGGTGGTGGTTGAAGGACCTGACAGTTGAATGCTCGAATGAGAAGCGGGTCCGCTCTTCGAGTATTTTGAACCAACTGATCCGCTAGGCGTGCTTGTTGATGAAGACAGCCTGGTTGAACTGGAGTCCTTGCTGGGTTTGGACCGCAGATCTGAAGATGAGGATGATGGGGCCAGAGTGCCAATTGAAGATCCCACTGGATAGGGCGCAACTGGCATGTCAGCAAGAGAAGATGCAGATGGACTGTAACTCAGTGTTCCCATTGGATGGTCGAATTTGCATGCAGGCCCAAACTTGCATTGTCCATGTTGTGTATAGTGGGTACAAGCTGGCGCACCCTGATTAACATGGATGAATTATCAGATGCATGATACTGTACTAGGTTGGGATTCAACTTGTAAATAAGCATATGAACATATGGAAGCCTACAAAACAGCACACCCTGAAATTACCTTATTTATGGCTTACTCCAGATCGAAAAGGAAAAAAAAAAAGAACACACACACACACACATGTAGCTTGCTTAATGATATAATTTGGAATTTGAGAAGCAAAATGAATATGTAGAGGATGCACAGCTAACAAATCAGGATAATGACATTTTCAGGCTAAAAAGTAACCCACACATAGGTAAAAGGGTAATTGTTAGAGCACAAGCAAAAATGACATAAGAAACCGCAAAAGAACACGAATAAATGACCAACCATACAGAAAAACTTTCGATTCTTCACACGATGCTAATGCATTTTATAGAACAAACTACAAATTTCAAGCAAATTATAGGTCCTAAAGAGAAACATAAATCAATATGTCACAACCTGACATTTAAAAATGATATCACTTTGATGATGACCTAGAAGTTCGAACATGTAAAGGCAACATAAGGTCTTTGATTTTAGTCTTCTTAGGCCGATCACAAGATCTGCTTCAGCATGAAAAAATTAAATAACAATGATAAAATGTGACATGACAGCTAAAGAAATAGATGATAACAACTGTTTTACAATCTTCTACCCCCTATACAAATTTGCCTGTGCAATGAACCCTCACCTTTCCAACCATGACCAGATAACTTTGAGACACTGGAGACAAAAAACCTAATCCCAGCACCCAGTCCCACTAACAGTCTTCATTGAGCATGATCCCAGACTTTGTTGCAATGACTAACAAGTGCAAATTACAGAGAATAAAGCAAGCACCACTTGTAAAATAAGTCCAAAATAGTATACTGAGGTAAATAAGTAAATGCAAGGAATAGAGACATAAAAAAAAAGAATTGACTACCTAAAACCCTAAAGCTGCTTAAGAGATGCAACAAAGTCCAGTACATCATAAAGACAGTAACATGCAGCATCAATGCATCAATTACCTCTCTGCCCTAATCTCTATTGTGATCTCTCTTCGTCAGAATGTATAACTGCTTAAAAGCATGCCTTTATGAGTTCAATTTATCCATTTCAGAATCATACTGGCAAAATTTCCATCCCAATTCACAACTCAAACACATCCACCAAATTAAGAAGAAAACAAAGTAACAAGGATGAACAAACATGTCAATGCAGTTCCTAACCTAGACATTTAGCAAGATGAAGATAAAAACATTAAGACACAGGAGCCTAATCCTCCTCCAAACTCCCATAATGGCCCAAAACCTACGAGGAGTGGCAAAAATCAAATATAGTAGCTAAAAATATTCCAGATTTTCATTGTTTCTGAGAATAACACTCCTGACATACAATTTGGACAGCACATGGAGACGTTCCCCACAAGGACTCTATCCCCAGTATGTAAAGATCAAAACACTGTTAAATTTTTTTCTTCTGTTAAATATATAATAGCTTGTGTAACATCATGTCAGCATAAAATTTTTCATTCAACAGATAATCAAGAGGTTACAAAGATAAACTTGTGTCATAGCAGCTATTATCTCAGGATGTAAATCACAATTCCATGTTTAGTTGATGATATAGAAAATGCCCCAGGCTTATGGTAAGCCACGGAATATGTGACTGATCAGGAGACAGAAAGGAAGGCTAGCACATATTATCTCCCAAATAATGTTGAAATAAATCAGAAATAATTGGTGAAGAACAAAGAAACAGAATCCAGAGGAGTATGATGAGCAATGAAGAAAGTTTAGAAAGAAGTTTCCAGAAAATAAAACATGGAATTACTTCACCATGCAATCAAGTCACCCTATAAAGCAGGAAGGTGAAGTGAAAACTGCAATCCAGATATCAAATGTTGTTCGTTAGACTCAAAAGCTGGTTGGATTGTTTTTCAGCTTAACACTAATTAAAGATGTAATATTATTTTGAACTAGGCCAGAATATAAAAATTTCTTTGAAAAGGTCATTCCCATGACATTGTAGCTTAATTCAATGCAATACTCAGCTGCAAAGCTGTGAACCTGAAAAACTATCCAGTTTAATGGGTGGAAAAAGGCTGCCATGTAATGGGAATAGACCCTACTACTTATTAAGTTAAAATATCCCATAGAGAGAAGCAAGGAAGCAATGTTGCTGCTCGTACTTCAACTACACAAACATAAATGGTAATGTTCTATACATGCATGACAGATGCAATCTACAATACAACATGCCACTGAAAACTTCCACTGTCAAAATATCATTCTCACATGGCGCACCAGCATCTCAAGGCAAAAGAACAGCTATTTCAAGAAATAAAACTGAAGTGAAAAGACTCACTAACGAAGTGGTGCAGATGGACCTCCAAAAAAGCATCCAGAGATCAAGGGCAAATTCCACATAATCACCTACTCTGATAAGATCTCAAAAATATCATACTGGAGGCAGGCAGGTGTATGCCAGAGTTGAGTCAGAAGATTCAAGGTTCTAACCATGTGAAATGAACTTTGTTTCACTAAGACTCAATGAGAAAAAAAAACATACCAAAAGGAAGGTCAGAATTTCTCTGAGGAAAATGAAGAAGGGAAAAGATGGAGAAAGAAAGGGCAAGTATACAATTGCAGCATTATGATTGTATCGCTCAAAACAAATATACATTCATAAATTCAGAAAATGCTTTTAATGACATCTACCAAACCAGTCATAAATGGTATGTAGCAAGCAACAATCACTAGAGGTCTGATTAATTATAACATTTTGCAATTTTAGCAAGTAACAAACTAGTAATCGATGCCCTGACATGGGGTATTTTTAAGAAAAATACTTACTGGGCGTAGAGGAAGGCCCATGGGGCTAAGAACAACATTTGTTTTTGATGCTACCAATTCTGGGGGATGATGATATCTACACGAGGATTCAAATTTACAATCGCCAGTTTTCATGTAATACGGACATTCTGGCTGGCCAGGTCTCTCTGGAAACACATGTTCCTTCTGGGAACTGCTAGAAGGACCTTTTGCAGTAGGTATGGATTGATATGCTCCTGTATAAGCAGGTGCAGAAGGAGATAGTGGTGATATTCCATAGACTGATCCTGAGCCAACTGCAGGCTGAGCATTAGGAGAGGCTATGGGACTTACAGATGCCTGCACCATGAGAGATTGCAACTCAAAATGAATAGAAGTAGATTTGTCAAAATCTAATGAAATAGAGGAATTTCCATTCACCTACCGGGTATGGACTCCAACTTGGATAGGGAACTAAGCCTGGGGAAAGCAACACGGGACCATAAGGACCTTGTACATAGGAGCCTGGTAGCAGAGGAGGCCTAGCAACCATTACGCCATACTGTTGAGATGAAGGAACAGACGGAGATTGCATTGTAGGATATAAAGTAGGGGCAGGCACCGATGCAACTTGTGGAGCCAGTGATTGTGCTGCAATTTGCATGTTACCTGGCTGTGGATGGTGGAATTTACATGTTGCCCCAAACTTACACTGCCCTGTTTTAATGTAGTATGTACATTCCCTTTCACCCTGTTGTTAATTAAACTCAAGGAATCAGCAAACTTGACTTCATACTCGGTACAAAAAAGACCAACATGATCAAAGGCATAAATCTTGAATGCCTATGTAAAGTTATACAGACCGGGCGTAATGGGTATCCGTAATAATTTAGTGACACGGGTCTAACAGAACTGCCTCCCTGTTTAGGATGGTTGTACTTGCAGGAAGCACCAAATTTACATGTCCCTGTCCGCATATAATACTGCAAATACAGTAAGAACAGTTTGATCAGTACAACCAGGAATCCCATGAAACATCAAACTAAACCAAACCAAAGGCATAGCTAATCAGCAAAGGTCCTAATTCAGTGAAAGAATGTACAATTCATTCAGTAAGAGATGGACACTGCGTAATGTAACGTAATCAATAGACATTGCATCGGCACTCACTTGGCCGAAATTATCATTAATGAACACACATTGTCCACAATCAACCATTTGCATACACAGCAATCACAGTAATCATTCGAAACCAGTGAAGTCGAGTACCTGGCAAAGAGGCTGGCCCACTCGTTCAGGAAACATCCCTCCACCAGTCCTCACAGCTCCCAATACCTAAAAACAACATCAACTACCACAATCAAACCATAGGGATCTTACCATAACACCACTACAAAGCAAGCAAAGACCTCCTCCTCCACACTTGACAAAATTACAAAACTAACCCTCCTCCAATCACAATTCCAAAAGCCATAAGATCAAACCTAATTACTAAATACAAATCATTTCAAACTCAATTCGAGTAAAGTCAGTCAAAATTACCGCAGTCCGGTCACGTGGATGATTATACCGACACCTAGCTCCGTACCCGCAAAACCCGGTCTTCAAGTAATACATGCAATCTTGCTCATTAGGTCTTTCCGGGTATTCCAATTCTGTTTCCCCTAATCCCAATTGCCAAACACCCTCTACATCAGCCACGCCAAACATAAGTAATCAAATTCAACAAAAAACAGATCACTATTAAGTTAACATTGAATTAATGTAGGTTACCTTCAAGTCCGGTTTCCTGTCCTGAACCCGTCCATTCTAGTGCCGGATCGGATTGCGAGCCTTCTTGTGCCCGACCGTACCGGTCCATTCGTACGGACCAACACCGAACTTATCGGAACCGGACGGAAACACAAGTGAAAAACAAGCAAGTTTCTGCGGTTCTTTTCTTCGCAGTTACAAAATGAGACACCGATCAATGAGAGAAACCGTTCCTGCGTTATAGTTTCTGCTTCTAGAGATGGAAAGTAAAAATAAACCGATTAGATGTTTTTGTTTTTTGGATTTTTCAAGGAAAAACACATACAAAGAGAGAGTCAGGGGGAGAGAGAGAGAGAGACAGCGTTTGGTATTCTGGTTTTTTTAGGGAGGTTTATGGATTCTGTGCCTTTGCTTTCACTTTTTCTCTCGCTTGAGCGATAGTTGTTGTTTGATCTCTTCTTGTGCGTCATGCTGTTGGTGGTTTATTATATACGCGCCAAACAGAGCGGTAAGAACCTAAAATAATTGTTCTTTTTAAGGTAATAAGGAAAAAAGAAGAAGCAAAGCAATAAATTAAAAGTGTGACTTTATAATATTTATTAACTGACCTTTGTTTTTTTTTATGAGACTGTCTGAAATATATTATTATAACCAACTTACTTTAGTTCTGTAGCTGTGAGTTCGAGATGACGATAGTGTCCTCGGTTTTTGTCCGGGGATTGGACTGTTGGGGGTGGAGAGAGTTGTCTTTTTCTTAAAGGGTTATTACAGAAAGGGTAATGCGGGACGAATATTAATTTAAGTGATTAATTAATCCAGTGTCAGTGAGTGCGGAGAGGTGTTTTCCTCTGCGTGGCATGCAAAGAGGATCTTTCTTGAAATTAAAAAAAGAATAGTATTTTTTTTTTAAAAAAACATTTAATGTATTCTTCAAATAACTGGTAGAATTATTTATTGAATTTATTTTTAAATATATAAATACAAGTATAAGAGAGAATATTTAAATTATTTTTAGTTAGTCATGTGTTTTCTATCTTATCTTTGTGTCTATCTCTTTCTCTAATGTGAGTTCAAGATATAACTAATAAGATATTACTAATTAATTATAATATAAATATCATAAAAAAAAAAATTTCTCTAAAAAGTGATGTGATACCCAAAAAACTTGAGTTTGGTTCGGTCAAACTCCATAAACTTAGGTATGGCATGACTGAATCCCATAAGCTAGGGTCTGGTGGGGATTCTAGACTCAGGTTACTTGAGTCTAGAAGTAGATCTCATATCCAAGGAATGTGGGTCTTATTATTACTCTTTTAAATCAAATTTATGGTTTTTTTTTCAATAATAATAATAATTTTTTAAAATTTATTAACGATGATGATAATAATAATAAAAAACAATAGTAATATTAATATTAGCAGCAACAACAATAATAATAATAAAATACTCATATTAATATTAACAATAAGAATAATAATAATAATAATAATAATTTTTTAATTTACATTTCAATTCAAATCTGTAGTTTTTTCAATAATAATAATATTTTTAATAATAATAATAATAATAATAATAAGCATGGAAAACTGGTCTCATCCCCTTCTACGAAAGACAATCTGTAACAAAAAAAATGTAAGTATACCTAAAAATGAGGCATGTAAAAAACCCAATGAAAAATACAAATGAACTCATCCACACACTTTAATCCAAAGAAATGACATGGAAGCATAACTGTATTACCAAACTCAAGAACAACAGTAGCACGTCTAATTAAAAAAACAATAAAATAGGACATGAAAATGATAGAAAAGCAAGCAGAGAGCAACTAAAAGTAACCTAAAAACCAAACCAACCAAACTAAAATAGCAGCAAAAAAAGAGAGAGTCCATGATTGAATGCTTCAAGAGGAAAAATATGAGTGATGAGGAATCGAAACCCTAAAACTAACTATCTAGACATAAAAATACAAATGACATCTAATAAGTAGCAGTTCTCCCAATGTTGTCCAAAGACCAAGGATCCAGTCAAGTGTGTTGTTCATTTAATGCATAATTATTATCATCCCATTATGTTTGAACCACCCGCAATTTATTGTCGCAAGTTGCAAGCCCAAAACCTAAAAGACATGCAATTAAACTCTTATTGATATCAATGTGGCTCAATTGTTATAATTCATAATGAATTGTCTTTGTTTGCATAGTAATATTAATAAAAGTTTTAATTTTTTTTATAATAATGATGATGATGATGGAGTTTTGTTAGATTAGGTTGAAATTTAAAAGTAGGATATTAGAATTGTTTTTAATGAATTTATCAATAAGAATATGGATAGCCTTTTCTACATTTGCCTGAAAATGTACTAGAATTTTTTTACTTGTCAGCAATTATTAATACTTGAATTTTTTCTTCCATTTATTTAGTTACAAATTCAAGTAATTAAAAAAGTATTTACAATAACCATAATCTATCTTGATTAAAAATTTAATATATATTTTTAGAATAAAGTTTACTCGTAAATAAAAAAATTGAGAGTTAATCTATTATTATAATAATAGCCATTAATCTTTTATTTTGATAGCTATTTCATTTGATGATCCTCTCAATAAATGCACCTATATATTTATTCGCCCCAAAATATAGTTATTTTTAAAACTACCATGACTATTTCAGGAAAGCTAATATAATAAGGGAGTTGAATTGTAACATTGAGACATGGGACATGGCTGTAAAAGATTTGGCTGAGTGAATCTGTCCTGGCCGACGTTCATATTTTGCCCAACAAACTAATTAATTTCCCGTACGCTGCGGTGAATATTATTTTAAGTCCTTTGATATGATATAATTATAGCTTATCTAGGTAAAATATAATTTGAGTTTTTTTTTTTTTTTGTTAAAACACGTCATTTTATTTAAATAAAATAATATCATTTTGGTTTTTAAAGTTTTAATTTAGAGATTTGAAAAAAAATTTAATTCCTTGTCTTTTAATTTCTTTCAATTGCACCCTTAATTAACCCTAATCTCCTAAAAAAAACCTGAATACAATTTAAATAACTCTATTATACTAGGTAAAAAGTCTTAAACAAGCTAAAAAAATAACAAAAGATTTTAAAATAAAATAGAAAAAATAATTCCAAACCAATTACAAAAATAATGTATTTCTCACATAGTAGCTTTTTAGCTTTATTACAAAGCCTTCTAGATGTCTGATCATTATGAAATTTTAAACTTATAGAAAATAAGACCTTTAGAATCTTCTGGACAAATTCCAACTTGATCCAATGGTTGAATCAAAAGTTATACTAGTTAGCATAAAACTATACATTAGAAAAAATAAGCTCAAAACTACTTCTTCTTGTCCAGTCTGCAAGCTACCAAGATTTCTTGCCCAATCCATAAACTACTATACTTTCTGAACTCCTCTTATGTGAAATATATAAATTAAAGTCTTGTCATTTCTTAAAATCATCTTAACACTTGACTTGGCCCAAATATCTTGAATTCAGCCATTAAATGCATATATGATCTTCTTGTTTATTGGCCTTGTAATAAGCTTAAACGACACCTCTAATAGATCATTTAGTGTTGCTTATTGATTCTCATCAAAGGAAAAGTGTTAGGATTAATTTTGAATTCTATATCTAAAATGTACTTTTAGTTTTTTTCAATACATGTATTGATGCAAACTCTATAGATATAAAGATCCACAAACCCATAGACAAATTGATTTCCTCCCAAAAAAGCTAAGATCACGTTTGAATTTGAATTTGAGTTTGACCTAGTAGGAACCTTATCATGAAGAACCAAAACTATAAAGAAGACCACCCTCACCTTATGCCTATATCGAGACGCAAACAAGAACTATAGAAAACACCGTGAAGATTAATCAATCTTTAAATTAGTTTGAGTAGTTCAATCAAGAATCAACATATGAGAATCACTCATCACACACAATATGCAACAACTTTGTTATTATTGTCAAGATTTAATAAAATCCTTATATAAGAGTATTTATATGCAAACCCTAAAACTAATGGGTTAGACATGCATCCAATTTAAATAAAACACAAGCTAATTAAAATAAGGTTTAAATAATAAAAACAATAGTTTAAGATTATTTTTCACCCTTTACACATATAATAGTGAAAAATACCCAAGAGAGATAATTATTGAAGAATCCTTGTTGAACAAAAGCTTAATGCCATATAAAATAAGAACTAATTTCTAACCAATTAGTTCTTCTTGTTTGATATGTAATCCTTGTAAAATAATAATCAAAGGCTGCCACATAAGTTCTTAATAGCATTAAAGACTTTTTGTAGTGAATGGAATCCATAACTCTTAAGGAATCAATGTTTTTATTTTTTATTTTTTTGCACTTTGCTGACAGGTTCTAGGCTCAACTTCAAACATGTCATTTTCTCTTGTTCAGATGAATTAGATGACCTACTATATATAGTTAAAAAGGTATATATGTCTAGTTTTCAATCCAATTAGAATAGCATCCAAATTTATTTGTTAGTTTCATATATGACCCAAAAAGTAGACAGGGGTCTAGACTAGCATATTTAAACCTTTTTAACCAAAGTCTTTTGACTGAGCTCATTGAACTCTTTTTGAATCCACTTCAATTTAGGCCTTATTATAGACCCAATGGACACTCCTAATGGATTCTTTGATGTCATAGCCAGGATTACATCATGTATATAGAACATTAATGATGTGATTATCTAAATATCTAGAATTATTTATGAACTAGTATAAATATATGTGTTGAGAGTATTTTATCTAAGTCTAAGTCCAAGTTTTCATAGGACTTATTCTCTTAGAAGAGGAATATGATAAGATACATGAATGGTTTTCCATTGTACTTTCCTTCTGTTCCTACCTACTCTCCTTTCAATTATTTTCAACAACCAAACTATGAGCTGGATAGTAAGTAAAAAGGTGGATTACTATTTCATCATGCTAAAGGCAAAATGAGTGGATTTAACAACTCAAATATGCCATTAACATAAATTGAAGCACTACATTCTTAGAAACTTAGTATTTACTAGTTTACAATGCCACACTACGTTGTTGCGTCTTGAATAAAAAAAAATATAAAACAAATATGTCCATGTCATAGAAAATTATTTGGCATTGTTATTGAACATGACCCAACGAATCAACCGTGAAACCTCTTGACCATACTTCTTGGCTAGCTCAAGTTTAAAATTAGACCATGTGACAAACTCAATCAACTTGGCGAGTCCAAAGACAACTAGGATGAACGGTAAAAAGCTTGGTTTGGTTTCAAAAAGAATTCAAGATGATTTTTTTTTTTTAATATTGAGATGTCATCATATTGGATTAATTTAAGTTTTGCAACTTAACCCGTCAAATTTACGATTCGGGTGATAGACTCCATTGGCTATAAGAACTTTTTTTTTTTTTAATTATTTGTACTTAATTGTATAATGATAAAAATAGATGCTCATAAAATCAGGAATAAACCAAATGTGAAGACATTTGTTTAAGACTGCAATAATTTTATACAAAACAAATCAAAATAATTTATGAACACAAATTCAAAATCAAGTAAATGTTGAAGGATAAAATTAAAAAAATAAAGAATGAAAGTGAAAGAAAAAGGGGGATGCAAAAAATAATTTATTTTTTTATGTTTTTTTTTTTGTTTTGGTTCAATTTTTTCGGTTTATAAATTTTCTAACCTGTATTTAGTTTGATTTCTCGGGTTTGTATTTTTGTTAATTTAATGCATATTCTAAATAATCAGATTATTTTACTGACCCTATCTATAAGATCCATGTATGTTAAAAAGCACAGCATGTTTTCACCATACAAGAAGAAGCTGTGCAAGATCATGAGAAAGCAAGTCATTATTTTAATAGCCATTATATTTAATATTTCACAGCAAATACAATGGCATCAAGCTCAGCACCTTACCTTGGAGGAGAACCAGAACCAAACATCACCCAACTTTGTTTCTCCATATGTTCAATGATTCTCTTAAGTGGCTTTATCAACAAAAGTAAACACATAAAAACAGTCACAGTCACACCGACAAAGTTCACAACATGACCAAAAACTAAAAAGAAAGGCAAACTTTACGACACAACCAAAGTTTTTTTTTTTTGTCAATTATACCATAAAAATGTTTATTCTGAATTGTATCATTTTGTTAAATATAGCTAACAAAATCTTTGAAAAAACAACAACATGCTCTTCACATGAGAGTATGAAATTAGAAGGAAAATTCGTCTTTAATACAATATGAAAGAAATATATGTGAGTGGACGGTAATTAGAACTATTGCTTCACGTGTCTTGCAAAAGAATTGGAGAAAAACTCTTCTCCAATTTCTTCTTCTTATGGGAATCACACGAGAATCACACATAAACTTCAATGATTTACAAATTTGATATATATTTAAATTCTATATACAATTCTTTGAATAGTTAAAACAATTGATCCATTCAGAGTCGATTTCTGCAGATTTTCAGGTATTTATCTTTAATGAACAAGCAAAAGATCGGTTAATCTAGATTAATTAGAGTCTAGCTTGTGAAACTCTTATTTAACATACTTGAGAAACTAAAATAGCAAAACTGAAGCCCTAACGATGAGCCTTTTCTCCATGCTAAATGTTACAACTTACAACAGCTGAGTTTTTGGCAACATACAAAAGTATCCAACCCGATCGATTGACAAGATCCCTCGCAACTTGTTCTTTGGATCTTCCAGTCACAAGCAATTTTATTCATTTTCCCGTCAACTTTCAACATCAAACCAAGTTGCCACATAAACTTACAGAGGAACTGTGGCTCTGCGGCAGGAAGTCATTCTTCTCAGACTCTCTCAGTTGCTCAGCAAAGCAATCCTACTGCATCACTCCTGTACATGTGGTTGAATCGCAAACCTAAACCTTTTTATTATTTGAATCGGTCTATCCAAAGGGTACCAAGGGAGGGTACCGAGCGTGCACCAATCAAGCCTCGATAACATCCTGAGATTCATTTACACAAATAATAAAAGCCGCAGAAAGATCAATATCCAGGTAAAATCAAGCCATACTCGTAATTATTCAATGGCAGCAAAAGATTTTAGTAAGAAAGCTTCCAAATACAAAATTAACTAAATTGAAGCAACTGTGCATTATTTTCCCAAGTTATATCAAGAAACAATCCCGGAGAATGTCTGCTATATCTTGCCAATGGTTTCCCAATTTCATTACTCGCCCACCACCAAAAAAATATAGCAAAAAAAGTGTCTCTGCACAGTATCCATCCACAGTTTTCTGTAAGAACCAAGTACAATTGAGTTCCACCATTACAAGAAGTTTCCCACAAGTATGAGAAAGCAAGAATCCAAAGAACGAAGGTTGCACCGTTATCTTTGAAATCTCAGAGCAATTTCCATCAAGCAGAGTGCCTTGCAGAAGCCGAAATATTCCTCAAGTCTACAGACCATATAAACATGTGTGGATTTTTCTACTACATTCACAAACGTGACCACATAAAAACAATCATGGAGTTCACACAAGACAGGGAAGGGATTGTTATTCAATCATGACGGATGACCATAAGAATTGTTGTTGAGCATAAGATTCAATCTGGATGAAAACAAAGAATTCAATAACTCATTTACAGTACTTTTACAACTGGAATTAAATCAAGAAAAATAATAAGAGTTTAGAACTGCAAGACCTCAATCTATCCTTTCCATCCAAATCAAATGGTGAAATTAGAAACAAAGGACACGATTAGATCAGTTGAAACAATCAAAGGAAAAGTGTGGTGACTGTGATTAAAATGTGAAAGAGCTTAGAACTGCTAGAAAACCACTGTACCCTTTTCATCTATGATCCTTTATCGTGAAAGATTCAATTTCTCCTGGTACAGTTTCAATATCTGGGTAGATTCAGCACGCTGATTTATGAACTGCTGCAGGAACTTATTTTCAGATGCAATGAAGAATGTAGTGCTTCTGAAACTCTTCTCAATCAAACCTTGAGACACTAGAAATTGCAAAACCGAAGCCCTTGGAGAGAGCCTCTTTTCCAAGCTATACGAGACAAGTGTTGGGTTTTTGGCAATAAAAGAAGATTCCCAGCCCAATTTGTTGACAAAAAGATCCATCACTGCCACAACCTTCTCTTCAGATAGGGTCATAAACCACGGAGACTTTGCAAATGCTGCAAGAATCTCTTCATGGGACAAACCCCATCTCCTATATACATCAAGTTCTTTTCCCATGTGGATCTGCTCATGGACGTCAATGCTAGGATCGCAACGACAAATTGAGTCTTGCAAGGATCTAATCCCATTTTCCTCACTTTGCACAGCACCATGTTAAATTTCTTTGGACTCAACAACAATGTTTTAGGGTGGCTACGAACTAGCATAACAATATTCTTGTCAGGCACTCCATTATCTCGCAAAATCTGGGAAATATATTTCACAGTTACAGGATTAAGTTGAAGAACAAGAGGAGTACTTTTGAATACTTGAACAATGGTATCATTTGGGAACCAATTTTTCAAAAAATCAAAAGTAGGGACTAACTGGTTTTCTAAGCTGCATCTCAAAATCCAAGGGTAGAAGGATATGATTTTAGCGACATCAGCGGTTGAAACACCTTTAGAATACAAAAACTCAAGTTTGGGTAAAAGGGTTTTGTCAGGATTGTACAAAAGCAGTTCAGGGCATTTTCTGGTAAGTTTGAAGTTTGGTTCTCTGAGAAGCCATGGTCCT